>JARHVA010000091.1:1907500-2072500 GCA_037957365.1 Torreya grandis | reverse complement strand
ATCACAGCTAGGTATTTGGTAGAGGTCAGTGTGTGTTTCTATCCATATTAGTAAAGCTTGTTAGAACCTCCACATCAACATCCTTGATAGATAAATTTAACTTAAACTTACAAGGTAAATATACATATTTGAAATGCACAGAGTATAATATTAACTCAAAATTTTACCTCTATGTCAGTAACAAGTGTCATAATAATAAATACATATGTAGTAGTGGATGAGCCATCAACTAGATCTAAAAATGTAAACAATGGTTACATCAAACCAAATACTAAATATGTCAATTGTGAAGATGAAGGCACCGTCACCTCCTAGGACATAAAAAATGATATATATATATATATATATATATATATATATATATATATATATATATATATATATATATATATATATATATATATATATATATATATAATTTTATTTATATGTAAATTAATTATTAGTTAAATTAAATTTGAAAATATAAATTAAATTTAACATGAAATTTATATAAAATATAACTATATCTGTGTAGTGTTTAATGTCTTCACACCAAATGTGTGTGCCAAAAAATCATCACTCATAAGTATATTATCAAAGACCTCTAAACCACCAATGCCATCATCATCATAAGGTCTAGTACACATATATACAAAAGAACTAAAAGGGTGGGTTCATGTATGTAGAAGGTGGTATATCTCTAGCATTGGTTTGTGAGGGACTACTCCTATGTTGAACGAGTGTATCAGTGAGAAAATTAAGTGCATGCAGAGTGTTGATCTCTATGACCTAATGAACAATAGAGGAGATCTCATGCTCAATTTTATTTTAGATATGGATCCTTATATGCTAATTACGCACATGACATGTACCTATTCGATCATATGTAGAGCCTTTCTCTCATCCTTAAAACTCATTGTAATCAAAATAGTTTTGCATCTCATTGAGGACAAACCCGTAATAGAGTTTCCTTAAAAATATAAAGGGACCTCATTATTTTTACATGTTTGATAATCAAACAACATCCAGCATTGGTCCCAAAACTTTGTTGTGATTAAATAATGTTGGCAGTGATGGATTGGAAAATGTTTATCAGTTATCAAAAATGGTGCATTGTTGGTTGGTTCAATGAATAAAGCAAACATTGCAGTTTTTGATATCTATTTATTATTTAACTCAAGTGCTACAACTTGTCAGTATAATAATCCCTACAACTATCCCAATATGAATCACATCTATCAATTTGAATCATTATACAGTTAATTTAACCTAGTAATGTCTCTAAGGAATTAGCTAGATATGCATGGTGAGTGTTGGTAGAAGTGGGATTCCTCATTCTCTCAAATAAATATTTATTTTCAATTTTATTTCCCATAATGTGGTCAAATAGACACTCCTAACTTCTCATGTAATCAAATTACTTATATATTCATATAGAATAATTGTATATCACATAGAATAAAAAAATATGAGAGATCACACAATAATAATTGATAATAGAGCATAATATTGGATAATAATTTTAACTCTCCCTTCCTCTTCCAATTTTACTAACTCAGTTTGAGTAGTAAATCTATCTCTAATGTCTTTCTTCAAGAATGATACATGAAAGACTAGATATATGTGAGTGGATGAAGGAAACTCTAACTTGTAGGCCACACTACCAATTTTATGCAAGATGTGATAATGCCCATAATACTTAGGGGACAAACTTTTATCCATTTTTTTGTTGCTTTAATGATATCTATTGATATGGATGTAAGTGAACAAAGACTAAGTCACGTATTTCAAAATGCCTCTCATTCCTGTGTTGATCTTCCTACTGCTTAATGTGATTTTAGGCCATGGATAAATTTTCACACAAAATTATAAGGACCTCCTATTGCTGGTGAATATGTTTCTCAAATACACAAACCTTAAGATGGACCTTCAAGGTTGAAGTGATAAATGGAGAGTGGTATTCATACAAGGCCAAAAATGGAGACATTTTAGAAGAACTATGAACTTAAATATTATAACACCATTCAGCATGTAGCAACCAATGGACCCATTTATCATGTTTAACAAAAACAAAACAATGGAGATATTCTTCTAGACATTTGTTGACTAACTTAATTTACGCATCTGATTGAGGATCATAGGATGACTGATGAGCCAAATTGGTGCCTAAACATGCAAATAATTTAGTCCAAAAATTACTAGTGAAAATGGGATCTATATCACTGACAATGATCTTAAGAGTACCATGAAGTTTTTGAACTATATTGAGAAAATCAAAAGCTACTATAATAGATATAAAGGGTTTTGATAAAAAAACAAAAATGAGCATACTTACTGAGATGATCCATAACAACCAGGATAACATTTTGACCACCAGATCTTGGTAACCCTATAATGAAATCCATGGACACCTCCTCCCAACACTAGTTAGGGATGGATAAAGGCTGTAAAAGACTTGGGGTTTTGATAGTTTCACCTTTAGTTTGTTGGCAGATCATACATTCAACTAAATATTTCTAGACATCCCCCTTGAGTTCTTCCCAAAAAAAATCATGCTTGTTTCGATGAAAGGTTTTCAAACATTGTGAATGACCCCCAAGTGGAGTTGTAGGAAGTTCCTAAAGGATTTTTTATTTGAGAAGAGAGTGATTACATAGTTATAATCTATCTTTATACCATAATGCATTACCCTTTCATATGAATTTTTCAAATCCACCCAAACCTTACTAAATATTTTGAATGAAATCATGGGTAGTACTGTCATTTTTCCATTCTAATCTTGATTCCCCTAGCCAATATTCCTTCTAAATGGTCATGACACATAAAAATACCTCAACTGATTCGTCCCTCTTAGATAGTGCATAAACCACCACATTTTTTATGCCTTTCTTGTAGACTATTTCAAAATCATAGCCTAACATATTAGTTACCCATTTTTGTTGTTATTCTCATGACAGCGATTATTCTAAAAAATATTTGAGACTATCATGATCAGTCTTTACCTAAAAGTGATGAACCATCAACTAAGGTCTCTATTGTTTGACTGCATATAGAATGGCCATCATTTCCTTCTCATAAATGGGATTGAGTTGATTTTAACCCTTCAGTGGGTGACTTTTAAATGTAAGTGGTCTATCTTCTTGGATGAGAAAAACACCTATACCATATCCATATGCATCACATTCAGCCATAAAAGTCTTATAAAAATCAAGAGTGGCTAACTCTACAATGGTGCACATAGCCAATTTTAATTATTCAAATGTCATGGTAGCTATATCAGTCCACTAGAAGGAATATTTAATCAACAAAGAGGTGAGTGAGGCTGAAATTCTACCATAACTTTTGACAAACTTATAATAGTAACTAGTTATCCCCAGAAATTCCCTTCATTTCTTGAATGTCTTAGGAACTAGCCTATCCACCACTGCTTGGATTTTTTTAGGATCCAATTTGACTCCTTGTGAAACCATATGACCCAAATACTTAACTTCTCAAGCTCCAAAAGTACATTTGGATGGTTTAGCATACAATTGATGGTGTTATAGAATTGAGAGTACCTGAGTCACATATTATAAATGGTCTTCCTAAGTTTTATTGTAATGAGGATATCATTAAAAAATACCAGAACAAATTTTCTCAAAATGGCCTAAAAATAGTATTCATCAAACTCTAAAGGTGGATGGTGCATTTTTTAGACCAAAAGGCATAACCATAAACTCATAATGTTCCTCATGGGTTATGAAAGCTATTTTGGGTATGTCTTCATCATGGATCTGAATTTGATGATACCTAGAATACAGATCTCATCTGGTAAAATAAATAACACCATTTAATTAATCTAGTAAATCATCAATGACATGAATAAGAAACTTATATTTGATAGTGTACTTGTTTATCTATCTGTATTCATGGCACATCCTCCAAGTGTCATCTTTCTTTCTCATCATAAAACTAGTGAAGAATATCCATATTTATTTTGGAAAATGATTCATGCAGCCAACATCTCATGTACCATCTTTTCAATTTCACTTTTATGGGTGTAGGGATACCTATATGGCCTGATATTAGGTGGTGTACTACTATGAATAAGTTTGATAGCATGATCATGTGTGATACCAGGTAGAAGTCCTTTTGGCATGTCACCCACAATAATAGAATGGGAATCAATCATTTGTTGTAGATCAAGGGGTGTAGATCGCTGAATTGGTTGGACATTAATAGAAAACAAGCAAGCCACAAATCTTTGAACAATTTTTAGATAATATTGGTTATTTTATGGGAGCTAACAAGTTGTTGAAACTTATCCCTTAATTCCCTTATCTCAAATGTCCTTCCTTCATAATGAAAGTGCATGAATAATTCCTAGAAATTCATCTCAATAGTGCCCAAAGTGGTGAGCCACTATACTCCCAGACTAATGTCGGCTCCACCCATCAGAATAGAAAACATAGGATAATGTAGCAAGGAGTCTCCCATGGCCAACATACTATTATGGCATTTTTTTAAATAGCTAATAGTAATACTATCTACAATCATGACCTAAAATTCTAGAGCAGGATAAATGATATAATTCAAATGAGTAGACAACTTACTATTGGTAAAGTTTTATGTGCTTCCAGAATCAATAAATAGAGTGACCTTCTATTTATTAAGTAAACCCACGACCTTAAGAGTTTGGGAGTACTAATACCTAAAAGGGAATGACAAGATATAGTAGGATGAGAGTCTTTAGATTCCTCCTTAGGTCCTTTTGCATCCTTATCAATTATCTCCTCATCATCTACATCCTCATTTAAACCTTCAATGTAAAACAACTTATTTTTAGCACTTCAATGTCCTTTGTTCCATTTTATATCATACCCATAACATAACCCTTTGGCTCACTTCTCCTTAATTTTTTAAGGTGTCAATTTGGTGGGTTGAGGAAATGGTTGTACTGGAAAGGTGAGATCATGATTATTAGTGAAATTTTTCTATTTGACCATCTCTTTTTCTTCTATCATATGTGCCCTTGAGATAGCTTCTGATACTAATTATGGATTAAACATCCTAAACTCTAATTGGATGATATATTTGAGTCTACCTAGAAAAAAATCAATCAAATTTTCCTTAGTGATGTATTTCACCCATAAGGAAAGATTCTAAAATTGATGAATAGAATCCTACACAGTTTCTATTTGACATAGTTTGGATAACTAGCGAAAGCCTATTAAATCAGCCACCAATGTATTAGTGAAAATAGACCATGTAAATGTAGCACATTCTTATTATTCTAAATGTTGGCACCATAATTTTGACAAGTAATTATTCCATTTTTTGTGCACAATGAGGAGGGACCATTGTACATTTGTATACATGTACCAGCATGATACATGAGAACCATGGCATAGGAGAAATATGGTATAAAACCAATAACATGAGACATGAAGGGAATCAAATGATGATTGTGTAGAAGACCTAGAGTGAGAAGACCAAATAAAGAGGAAAGAACTCAGAATAAGAAGTGTAATAATAGGGGAGCGTGATGATGGTATAATATAAAGAACACAAGAGTAGTTAAAAAGAATAAATCAAATAGGACACCTAATCCCCATTGATTGGAGGCTAGACACCATCTTGCAAGGAATGGAACATCTAGATACATGTATTACATAGAGAAAGAATCTAGGGGTACAAAAGCCCAAGTGTTTGAGAACAAATAATTATAATAGCCATGACCCAACTTTTTGGGAATTCATGTGCCATTTGTCTTGTAGTTAGGAATTTGACACTTGGATAGGGAAAATTAAGTATAAAAGCCCATGTTATAAATTTTAGAAGTGTGTGTGGAAATAGGATGAACCTCTTAGAATATATCATGTCTTGAAATTCAAAAAATTTAAATGAGAACTCAATGTTTGTCATATAGTTTATCTTCACCAATGGATTGTAGACTATGATGAACGTTAAAAATATAATTAAATAGTTAGTAGTAATGATCTATTTCTTATATAGTTAGCCAGTTAATGGTATCACATTATGTAGAAGAGATATTAGTGTAATAGTTCATATTTATGGCAAAAAATCAAGTAATTACTGCATGTTTCAAAAACATTTGGAACTGGTCTTTTGATATGCACTTTGAGTGAGTACATGAGACTCAAATCTCACATGAAAGGGCCAAAACATTAGCCTATTGGGAAGATGCTTTAGCATTGATGTAAATTGGTGCAATACTTAGATAACTAAGAGAGGGAAGTTTGGACCATCCCATCTATTTTACCAATAAGAATCTCACATCAACTAAAATAAACTATACCACCACTAAAAGCAAAGACTTATCTATGGTTTATGTGCTAAAAAAATTAGATAGTACCTTCTAGCTACACCATTTTTGTTCTATATCGATCACGAGGCCTTAAATTATCTCATTAACAAGTTTGTTCTCCATGGAATAATTTGCCATTGGATAGTTCTCTTCTAAGAATTCTAGTTTTTTGTAGTAGTAAAACCTAGAAAAACCAATTGTGGACCTGATCATTTATCCTAAATTGAAAATGGAGAACCTCCACATGATATAAAAGATGACCTTCCTAATGTAAAAATTTTCCAAGTCACTAGGGTACCCAAAGGATTGGATGATATTCCATTATTTCTAAATACTAGTTGTGAACTTGATTCTCTCACTTTACAAGAAAAGAAAAAACTTACAGTTTGTGTTGCACCATATCAACTCATAACATGTGATCTATAAAAAATGGACTAGGATGAGGTACAGTGCCATTTTTTAATGCAACATGATCACCTTAATGTATTACGAGACGCTCATGAAGGCATTGCCAAAGGGCATTATGTTTGGAAAGCTACTACATGCAAGGTGTTGCTTGTCAGACATTGGTGGCCAACTTTATTAAAAGATGTAAAAGCATATACAAGGCAATGTGATATCTTCCAATGCATGGGAAAACCTAATAAGAGAGACCCAATGCCCTTATGCCCTTTTTCATCTCAAGAACCATTGAAAAAAAGGGCTATAAACATTGTGGGGCCCATCACTCCTACAAGATGATGAACATGTTCATAGTATATCATTGTGGCAATGGAGTATTTGACATGTTGGGCTGAGCAAACACTAACCAAAGACTATATATCAGTAACTGCCATGTGCTTCATTTGGAAAAACATTATAACATGCTTTAGATGCCCTCTGAGCTTTATCAGTGACCAAGGAACCCATTTCCTGAATGAGAACTCAAATATTATTGGTTGAATTCATGATTGCACATCATAAGACTACAACATATCTTCCATAGGATAATGAAATAGTAGAAGCTTTCAATAAGATCCATGATACCACATTAACAAAAAACTATAATATTGGTAGGACTGATTAGGATGATAGGGTATGTGTGGTACTTTGGGCATACCAATCCACATATAAGTGCCTTCACAAAAATACACCATTTAACTTGGTATATGGAAAAGAAGCCATCATGCTAGTTGAGTTCTTCGTTCCATCTCTATGAATAATGCGTATAGGAAATCTTGATGATGATTCATCTTTGTAAACTTGTCTCCCTAAACTAACAAAATTAGATGAGATTCGATTCCTCACTTATTGGAATCAAGATGTAGACAAACAAAAACAAAAAAACATGGCATGATTACCATCTAAAGAACAAAATCTCCATCCTAGGTATGAAATTTCTACTTTATGACTCTAAGTTTACATTACACCATGGGAAACTCTACTTTCACTGGAATGGACCATTCATAATCCATAGTATCAAATCTACTGGTGTATGCTAGCTACAATGAATAAATGGTCAATTCCTATTTGGGCACTATAATAGGAGTTAGCTTTCACCATTCTATGACTCTGTTTAAAATTTTTGTTATTTTTTTCAAATAAGGGTTGGAGCCATTAGAATAGGATTTCTTATTTTCAATAAAAAAAGATACCGTTGAGGCATGTAATTTGTTTTATTTTGTGTTTTTTTTTCTTTTGGAGGACCCCAAACCCTATTTTGTGTGGGGAAAGATGTGCATATGAATATAAGACACATAGATGTGCAAGTGATTAAAGGTACATAAGTAATTTAATACAATAGATTCTTGCTATTTGCATGACAACTAGTTTTCATTACTCTTGAAGAATATGACAATTTTCACCCACCTCCAAGGAAGGCATGGGAAGGAATGGACCATTAATGTGACAAGGGTAGTCATAATAGCAAGCATGTGAGTGGAATGATGGGACAAGTTTGTTAGGAACTCTAAAGGCTCGATGCAAGATATGATGTATGAAGACTATTGAAAGATATGCATTTATGGCTAGAAATGATAGGAAAAGGAATGTATTTAATAAGGTAAGTAGGTCAGAGGACTTATAACCATGTTAAAGACATTTTAAATTTTACCTTACTAAAATATTCAAGTGATAAATAAACCAGAGAAATACACAAACCACAAAACTAGAGCCAAGGTCAAACTCAGTATGAAATTATACTAAACAAAGATGCAAAAATATTTCCAAGTAGAGGTAGATAAGTGAAAACCAAGTGTAGAAGTGGGTGGAGGTTATTGTTAGTAAAAGTTGTTTTAGGTTATCAGATTGTTCCATTATTGAAGTATAAGATCAAGAGTTGAGGCAAGTTAAAGGCCACCATGTATTCATCTAGGAATGTGGGATAGATGACGATTAACCTTGGAGCACCTTAGTGGGTAATGCAACCAAAGAGAAAAGCGAAAAGACATGAAAAAATATCAACCATTCCTGAAGATAGAGAGGTAGGTGGAGAGTGGTTCCCTATAAGATAGGAGCCTTTAGAAAACCTATGAGAGACACCAAGGTAAGATTAGTGTATAAGAGTTTAGAGTGAGAGCATGAAAGAAGAAAAATAGTGAAAAAAGGAAAGCAGGTGCAGGCCTCCTCATTATAGACTGCTCCACCATCTTGCCCTCCAACCATTTACATTGAATAGATGCAATACAAAAAGTCAATTTTGAATGGTGAGAACTAAGTTTCCAAAGTGGCAACTATGACCATATTTTATTATAAACACCATAAGCTAGGAAATGAAGTAAAATTATAAAATGATTATCAGGTCTAGACCACTAACACACAAAACTAGGTGGTTTATGACCTGACTATCAAGAACTAGCTGGACAAAGTGGGCCTCCTCCAACTCTTTAAACTTCCATACTTTTAAAATCCTACTAAGGTAGTTTAGTTCCTCCTCTCACACATTTATAAGGATTATATAAACTTCACTAGCTATAACATGAAGATCAACACCGAGAGGGTAAGTAGGGTCATAAGCCTCCAATGCCCAGGGGTCAATGTACTAGATGACTTGGCAAACATAGAGGAAATCCAATAGACAACAACCATACTTATTTATCGAAATCAGGGACATACGATGCATATCACAAACATACAGGATCTTCATTTAAGATTAATAGAATGGATCATTTCCACCAAGATTAGAGGGACTGATAGATGGAAGGAGGTGGATATGGCCCACCTACATAGAAAACCAAGTAGTACAAGGAGTACAATACAATTGGTCATTGTACTTTACCCAAAGGATAATCAAATATGTAGAGAAGGTACATAAAAAACCTAGGTTCTAGTATCCTTGGGACACAATTATATTATTGATGGTGTTCAATTAAATTAGTGTGCTCAATTATAACATAAGATCCTTAAGTGGGTGTATTCCCCAACTAACAAATCCACATATGAGTGCTATAAATCCATTACCTACCCTCACCACATCACTCCAACATATAATTTGAAGATGAGACATTGGTTTGATGGAATGAAGGTAGCCTTTGGAGATGAATGGCAAATTCCCAAAAATATTCCCTCTAAAATAAAGGATCAATCAAAATTCACTATGAAGCAACATTTCTCTTTGGCATGGATCTACATGATTCCTTTAAGGGAACTCTCTGTATGGCTCAAGATGACCTATGATTTTTCTTTGCACTACTTCATTGATTCTATGAATATAATTCTTGATGCACAATTGGTTAACTTGCAAGCATAATGGATTGATGTAGAGAACCATACTCTATTAAAGATGTTTGTTTACCATGACAAGAACACCTATACAAAAAGAAGAGAAATGAGCCTGACCGTCTTTACAATGAAGAACATATTGGTTAGGGAATATGTACATAAACTATTCTATATGTTACACCCCAACCAACATCCTCAAGATGGGAAACCAAGGGAAAAGATCCCCTAGATTCCATTATGAAAGAGGATGTCTGAGACAAGTATGAGCATACATGGGTAGCAAAGCCCCCAAAAGTAGCAGAGGACAGTAGAGGCATGGCCTTCTAGACCAGAACCTCATCCCCCACAACCTCTACCCCACCTTCACCTTAACCTCTTTCTTCATCTTCATATTCTCCTAGTTCACCTTCATCAACCTCAACTTATCCATCTCAATATTCTCAACAAACTCCACCTTCTCCTCTAGCCCAACCACCTTTACCTCCACCTTCTCCTAGGGCTACCACTAGGTCAACACCACACCCCCCTCTAGAACAAGCACCCCAAAATTACCCCTCCTTAGAGTAGATAAATATAGATTCTGATCCAAAGAAGACTCTATCCCTGGGGTGGGAGGTCTAGACTGGTGACCATGATCATCATGAAGAATTGGAAATAGAAGGGTCCGAAGGAATTCCTTCGGACTTTTGTCTGAAAGAATTCGCTTTGTTCACTTTGCCACGAGAACTTTTCCAAAAGAATTCCTTGCTCTTTACCTTGTGAATTTCTTTGGACAAAACGTCCGAAGGAATTCCTTTGGACATTTTGCCTGAAGAAATTCAACCTTGTCTTATCTTTCGCCTTAGCATTTCTGAAGGAAAACTCACCCTTTTGATTCCTCCACAAGGGTACTTTTGGGTCTAAAAATACCCTTTGTAGCCTACTTGAAAAGTCTAGTTTATGCCTGACTACCCTCCATAAGGGCACTTGTCCTTTGAGATTTGCAGGACCCCCTTTGAACCTTCTGATTGAACCAAACCGACTGAACCAAACTGATTGAACCAACAATGGTTCAAAGTTCAAGTTCAACATTCAAGTTCAAAGTTCATGTTGTCGAACTGGTTCATCCTCTTGCTGAAAGACTTGTGCAAATTAGAAATTAAATTGGCTCAGAACAATAGGGGAAGAAGGAAACTGATTTTGCCCTGCAAGGCCAAAATGGTCAACAGGGCTCTTGAGTTATAGTTGTGCTTTGAAGATGAGGCGAACTCCATTAACAGTATGTTTGATTGGTAGATGAAAGACTATGAAGTGTTCTCTCCAGATTGAAATAACATTTGAGTTATGGAGTTAGAGGTAGGAGGCTTATCCATACTATTTCACAATATACAACTTTAGAGGTGCAAAGTTCATTTGTAAGGTTTCCCACCAATTTGAAAGCATCAATCAATATGAAGTTTATAGTACGCATGCATGCGGGGTCTAAGCATAAAATTACATTGAAAGATGAAGTATGACCTCCTGAGGCATTGTCTATTTCTGGCATACTATGGGTTAAAGCTATGCTTGCCCTGGATAAATAGTGAGTCATGGCACATCGGGCGACTGAGGCAATGTTGAGGCAGATGAAGTGTTGTTGCAACCAATACTTATGGTGCATGAACTTTAAGTTAAGGGCATTTGTGTTAGAAAATAGTGGAAGCATATGTGCATTTGTATATTTAAGGTACACAAATTTCACATATTGGTTGTTAATATTACAAAGTAATTGTTGACGCAGTTGATTGCACCCTGGACAGAAGGCTGAGCTCCTACCTTCCACATGTCAAAATAGAAACTCCCCTCTTTCCTGTGGGCTTGGAAAAATTGGAGGGAGAGTCTCTAGATAAGGGCTAGCTCCCTTTGATACATTTGAGTTATTCTAATAAGTGTTAATACATAGGTATATATATAATGGGGGGATGAAAAGGGAGAAGGATTACAGGAAAACAATAAAAAACTAGTCTAAGGGGGTGATGCACCAAATAATTTCAACCTACTCACACTCACACTTTGAACCAGAAGAACCCATATGTACACTTTAACTGGTAAAAGGACCAGACTACAGAAAGCTTAATAGGAAGGCTTTAATGAAACACATAGAAAAAGGGACTTACCATAGGCGTTGTAGGAAAAACACATTGTCTAGTAACCTCCTTCTACGTCTGCACTCTAGGTACAGCTCTTCTTGTCACCTGTATGAATTATGCCTTGTAGAAACCAGGTGCATTGGTGTCAACCTTGTGAAATCATTAGGAGGCAATGACTGAACACAAGACTAACACTCTAACACACTCAGAGATATCTAACCAGAATAGAGGTAAAAATGCATTTTATTGATTCTCGGTGAAAATTGCCAAGGCTTCGCCTTACAATGTGAAAGATATTTTTAAAATGAGAAGTTACAATGTATATATAGAGAAGAGGGAACAAAAGCACCCCTTTTCAAAAAGGATTTTTTCACCTTTTGACAAGTGGCCCATGTGTGTCCCAAGGGCATTGGGAAGAGGAAGCCGCTGAAATATAAATGTTGTGTCTACTCTGATTCTAACTTCAGGCATTTAGAACATAGGCCACACCATTTCTCCATAAACAAGACTGCTTCTCGAAGGCACCCATGCGATTTGTCTGCTCAAATGCAAAATGGAGAAAAAAGGGTCACATCATTCATTGTTCGTGTCCCTTGATGACCACTTGGCAAGCACTGTTCCAACCGCTGGAATAACTCCTTGAGTCGACGCCTTCCTTCGCCACTTGGACTATTTTGTCTATTTTTGCACTTGGCTCTTTTGTCTTTTCTTTGCCTTGTCTCTTTTGGCACTCAGGGGCTATCTTCTCAACCTTCCTAGCTCCTTGGGATTTCTTATTAGCAGGTCACTGAGTTCATTCTCAACTTTTGTCTTTTCTCAGCATCGTCTTTTCCTAGTTTGTCTTTTGCTAGCTTCTGTCTCTTTGTTCTCTGGTTGGCGCTCAAGATTTTAAGGATCAAACGGCTATTTCTATACTATAAAATTGACCTTCATGGGCCCATCACCATTTTAAAATCAATGGCTAGTCTATTTCCCTAAAATTGATGGCTTCGAGCCCATCATATTCCTTAGCAATTCCTTCAGCTTTCTTGTTTGATCCTTCCCGAAGGGGACCTACCCTTCAGGGTCTTGAGAAAGGTCCCTTTTTCTCGGCGAGAGCCCCTCACAAGGGCACATACCCTTTGGGCGGTCTTCTTTCTCCTCGGTGGGTTTCTCCTTCGGGCTTTTGCTTTAGACCCTCTCAAAGGGAAGATGTCCCTTTAGCTTTGGAGAAGTGCCCTTCTTTTAGTAGCCGAGAGTCCCTCGCAAGGGCACCTGCCCTTCGGGGTCCTTCGGTAGCCTTTTCCCTGCGGACATTTTTCCCGTAGACATTTTCCCATGGACATTTTCTCGAATTTCTTCAAACTTTTTGTCCGAAGGAAATCAATTTATGCCTTAAGTCCTTTTTTCACAGAGTTTTGTTCATATCCCTTCCAAATTTCTTTGGACTTTTTGTCCAAAGGAATTCCTTCGGACAAAAAGTCTAAGGGAATTATGTCCTTGTCTTTTTCTTTGATTGCCTTTAAAAGTGCCCTTCAAGAAATCTGCTTTAGTACTGTTGCCGACCAAGTTCCCTCTACAAGGGCACTTGTCCTTCGGGAGACTCTGTTGAACCTTCTCTTTGAATCATTCTTTTGAACCAAGCTGTTGAACCAACTATTGGACTTTGTCGATGAGCTTTGTCGTTGAACCAAAATGATGAACCAAGCACTTGAACCAAACCGACTGAACCTGACTATTAAACCAAGCACTTGTCCATTTTTTCACCCAAGTGTTGGGGACCCATTTATTCTCTTTGGAGTCCATAGAAATTCTCTACAGAGTCCGTAGAAATGGACCTACATAGTCCATAGAAATGGACCTGTAGAGTTCATAGAAATTCAAGACTTGTGCAAAATCAAAAGATGAATTGGCTCAGGATAGTAGGGAAGGAAGGGGACTAATTTTGGCCCATTGGACCAAAAAAGGTTAACAAATTGGTGACTCCTAGGGGAAGCATGCCTGCTATGCTTAGAAACTAATTGCCTTAAAGTCCATTGGGCACAGAGTCAGAATGTAACTTTGAAAACTTAGCAACAACCTTGAGATATCCAAGAATCAAACACGAAGGTTTAACCCAAAAGGAAATGAAAACACACACAACACTAAGAAAACTACTAACATGTGCAAAAGACACTTAGGGAAAACAAGAAAAAAGTAAGGAAAATATATACATGATGGAGGAAGGGCTCAGTGGTAATGCTTAACATGTATCCCATTAACTAGGATATACAGTTCTTCACCATCCAACTTGGAGAGTTGGAATGCATTATGCTACTTGCACTGAGTGATGACATATAGACCACTCCATAGGGCATCTAACTTCGCATGCTTTTCAAGCTTGGTTCGGTCCTCATCCCATTTCAAGATGATGTCTCCTTCAGAGAAACCTTTTGATGAAGATTTCTTGTCGAAGTGTCTCTTTATCTGTTGTTGGCGGCTGGTCATAGAAGCCATAGCCTAGGCTCTTGTCTCTTGGAACTCCATCAGTTTGCATAGCCTAACCTCCATGCTATTGCCTTCTTATAATTGCAGCTGGAGAGCGAGGTCCAAGGCTGGCAACTCAAGTGAAATGGGAAGCCTAGCTTCCCTTCCATATACGAGTGTGTACAGTGAGTTACCAATTGCCCTCTTTGGGGTGACCTTATCTACCCACAGGGTTGTTTTCAACTTGGCATGCCAAGTCCTCTGATTTTCCTCCATTGTTCACTTGATGATCCTGATCAGATTTTTATTGGTAGATTCGGCCAGCCCATTCCCTTGTGAGTAGTAATTGGATGAAGTGCTAAGATAGATACCATATCTTAGCACCCATTCACTTGTTTTAGTTCCCAAAAAAGCTAACATGTTATCTGAGATTATGGTTGTTGGAACCCTGAACATTGCTATCAGGTCTTCATAAAAATCCAAGACTACACTTTCATTAGCTTCCTTCAGAGCAATAGTGTCTACCCATCTTGTGAAATAATCCATGGCGGTCAGGACCCACTTGTGTCTAGCACTAGAGGGAGGGTTAATCATCCCTATGAAGTCAAGGCCCCATTGCATGAATGGTTGCTCTACCTGAATAGGTTGTAAAGGCATGGTAGCCAACCATTACTTCCCATCAAAGAGCGCGCACTTCTGGCACTTTCATACCCAAGCATGGGTGTCCCTAAAAAGAGTAGGCCAAAAGTAACCAGCTCTCATTATCCTTACCTCTGTAGCCCTAGGAGCAAAATGACCACTGACTGGCCCATCATGGAACTCAAACAGCACCTTGTCAACCTGACTTGAGGCTAAACATCTTACAAGGACTCCTAAGAGATCCCTTCTAAATAGCACCCCATCAATCAAGACATAAGGGAGACACTGGAGTCTGAAATACCTCCTCTTGGTCCTATCAAGGTCCTACAAGCACTCACCAATGAGAAGGAAATGCCTCACGTCTGATGTCCAATCCTTCATGACAACTGGTTCTTCTGTTATAGCTGCATCATGAATTAGCAGGCTATCTTCTTTTTGTTACTTAAAATCTACATCAAGGTGCTCAGACAGGGCTCTCCCTCTTACTAGTTTGGTGATCTTGATATCCACATCATATTTCATCACCTTAGTGATCCACCCTGCTCTCTTTTCATTCAGGTCTCAGTTGATCAAGAAATCCTTGATGCCAGAATGTGGAACCATGAGGTGAATTATGCTATTGGACATCATATGCCTGAATTTCTTCAGACTCTGTATGACCACAAGGACTTGCCTCTCCACACGTGTATTTGACCTCAAAACCCTCTAGGCCTTGGCTAAAAAATGCAATTAGTTGCTCAGGGTTATCACCATTTGCTTGGGTAAGCATGGCGGAGATTATCTCTTCATTGCCGAAGGTGTAGAGGTTAAAATCTTTGGTGAAGTTGGGGGTGATCAAAGTAGGAGCCCAGGCTATGGTATGCTTGATTTCTTCAAAATTGTCCTTTCTTTGTGCTGTCCATGTGAACTCCTCACCCTTCCTTAGCATAGAGGTCAATGGCTTGACTACCTCCACAAAATATGGGATAAATCTTTGGATGAAATTTATCTTGTCGAAGAAGCTTTGCCGGCCCTTCTTGTGTTTAGGCAAGGACAGTTCCAAGATAGAGCGCACTCTCTCTGGATCAATGGTCAAGCCTTCCTTGGAAACAATGTGGCCAAAGAGTTTCCCTTCATGGACAATGAACACGCATTTCCTTGGGTTAAGAGAGATACCAAACTCTCTACACCTCTCAAATATTTGTCTGAGGTGTTTCATGTGTTGGCTCGCCTCCTTGGAAAAAACTGTCACATCATCAAGATATACCAGTAAATGTTATTTATCAGGCCTGAAAAGGCCATGTCCATGGCTTGTTGGAAGGTGACACCAGTATTAGACAGTCTGAATGGCATCTTCTTATAAAAAAATGTCTCCCATTTGGTAGTGAAGGCTGTGTTATGCTGGTCACAGTCTTGCACCAAAATCTGGTTGTATCCTGAATACCCATCCAGGAGGGAGAAATGCTCACTTCTTGTCACCATTTGAAGGATCTGCTTCATGTTTGGGAGAGGATAATGGTCTTTCAAAGAGACTCTATTGAGGTCTCTGAAATCAATGCATAGTCTGATCTCCCCATTCTTTTTTCAGATAGGAACAAGATTGGCCAGCCAAGAAGAGTGTTTGATTGGAAATATTATCCTAGACTCAATCACTCCTTTCACATGAGAGGCTCAATCATTGGGTTGATAGGCCTTTGTTTCTACTTGATTGGCATGGTGCCTTATTCTAGTTCAATGGTATGTTGGGCCAGACTTGGGTCAAAACCCCTCAAATCACTATATTCCCAAGTGAAGACATTAGCAAATTCTTAGCACAACAAGACGAAGGTCTACCTTTCACGGTCTGTGCACACTTTTCCAAGTGTAAGCAGCTTATATTTTAATATTTCAACCTTCTCATGGTGCTCCTCCTTTGTCAAAATGCATGCCTTGTTGCTTTTCAATTGGTCATCTCCATTGAAGATACTCTCTAGAGTGACCAAACCTTTGGGGAGCTTACTGTTCTTCAGCTGAACAATTTGGCTACCATATTGTTGTTGTAGCTTAACTTGGTTTTTTGTAGCAAACTCAGCTTCTTCTTATAAGAAGAGTGCTATCTACTGGTCTTTGTCAAAGACCTACCAGTTGGTGATGTTTTCAGGTATAGAGGGCTAGATTACTACCTTCAAGTGGCGTGAGTTGTGGTCTCGGTCTATTTCCCTAGGGATATCAAATTAGGCACCAACTACTGCTAGCCTATCTGCTTGCTTGTTCTGCTCTCTAGGAATGGAGGTAATATTGAAAGTAAAGAAATTTTACACTAAGTCCCATACCCTATATTTTTAGGACTTCAATAAAGAATTCTTTGTCAAATTTTGGCCTCTTACCTGATTGACAATCAGCTCACTGTCACCAAAGACTTGCAGCTCTTTGATTCCTCTTTTTCTCACCCACTCCAAACCATGGATGAGGGATTCATACTCTGCAACATTGCATGTGCAGGAAAATTGGAACTGGAAAGCTGAAAAGTATTTTTCCTTTGAAGGAGAAACTAGCACTGCTCCACCACCAGCTCCCAACTTACTTCTTGAACCATCAAAGAACAGCTGCCATAGACCTGAGCTTTCTTGGCTCACTTTCATCAGATTTGGTACAAAAGTACCCTCTTTATGCATGCAATAAATTCCAAGGCCTACCTCCATTATGAATTTTTAAGGATCATGCTCGAAGTTGTCACTTTCCCATTCGTCTAAGAGCAAGTTTGCAACTCCTTCAAGGGCAGAGGATGGAGATTGGTCTACTTGGAACTCTTCTTGGTCAATGATGGCGTAGCTAAAATTTTCCACCTTGAGTGAGTATGGTTCTAGATGATCTCTGTGGAGTGGCTCAGATTAAATCTTAACTTTAGTCTCATACTTGGTTCTAAAACTGGATAAGACCAATTTGTTGCTAAGTAGCCACCTATCTTGGATGTAAAATCCCTGGATAAGCAGATGGCAAAGTAAGGAAGGACATTCACCACTACCACATCATGAGGAACTGAGAAGGTCAAGGAAGCGTGTAACATCAAGCTCAAACCGTTCACCACCCCAACTGTGTTTGCTAGTGTTTCATCTAGCTGTAGGACTCCCTTAGTCATTTCTTCATATTTCAAACCCAGCTTGTCGGCTATGCATTTGGGCATTACCGAGGTGCTTGCTCCACTGTCAATGATGCAATTGTGCACCAAGAAATCTCCTCTGACCAAGGACAAATAAAAAGGGGGAACCTTTTTTTCTTTTCTGACTTGGCTTGAGGTGGAAGGCTTTCCATTCATCATCAAAACATTATCAGCTCTTGTTGGGATAGCTTGTTCATTCAGCTCATGCAGTTCCTTTTGCAGTATGTCCTTTTTCCCTGGTATTGACAATGAATCCCATAAGGAGATGTTCATGTGTGGCTTTTTCATCTAGTCAACCACATTGACACGAGGGTTGCCTTCCTTCAAATTTTCTTTGGGATTATTTACAACCTGAGGTGCAGGCTGAGGAGCTGAAGATGCAACCGGCGGTCTAAAGCTTGGGACCTTTTGATTTACATGTGATGAAGAAGGTATTGCTGACGTTTAGGTAGCACCCTAAGCTTCTTCCATTGCTCTCCTTTTGAATCTTGTGTTGGCTACAAAATAGTCATCTTGATTGTCTGTAGTAGCCACATAATTGACTAAATAGAACTCACCTTCTAGGTGATTCATGAGTGTAGAATCAGGTTGAGTCTAACTGCTACTCATGTCAGGTTGCATTGAAGCCTCAAAACCTTGGAATTAGGTGGCTGCCTGATTGTCTTATACATTTGGGTAGTAACCCGTCATTTCATTTGTATAAACAGCCTGCTCTTGACCATATCCCATGGTTGAGCAACTAGGTTGTTCTTGTACCAGATTGTTTTGAGCAGGCACCATAGCCTTGGTTGATGAAAAGGCACCTAGATTGTATCCTTCAAAAGGTCTAGTCTATGTAAGCTGACCCTGTCCTTTATTGTAATTTTAGAAAGGGGGTCTGTTTGTTTGACCATACTGCTGGTATCCTTGGTTTGGTCAGTTGTTTTGAGTTTGCTGCCTTTTAATAGCCACTAGCTCATTTGTCACATTTTGCAGCAGACTCTTGACTTCATGAAGTTCATTAGATGGAGTAGTAGCTAGCTTTTTTATGCTAGGTAGAAGAGCTAAGGTGGGAGCAGCAGTCTAAATTAGAGGCAGCATTTTATGTAAAAGTGGCATATGGGGTCTAAGAGTTATTTTCCTAGCCTGCACTAGGCAATTTTCAGCTGCTATAGCTATGTCATAGGTGGCAGGCAGCACATGTCCTCCCATGGACTATATCATAATAGTGATATCACTATTCAATGCTCTTAAGTAATACAAGAATGCATAGCTAAGAGTCAGTCTTATCAGAATGGGGATTTTATCCCATGTCTTCTAAAATCAAGTGTTGAAATCCTGCATGTATTCATGTGGAGTTCTTTTCATTGTCGTCAACTGCTCGGCAAGCGAGAGGTGGACTAATTTTAGATCATCTACTTATTCACGCTCCCCCTCTCAGTAGATAAGTGTGTTCAATAATTGGTATTAGAGCATAGGGTTTCTTAAGGAGAAGCTTAATCAGCTCAAGTACATCTTGGATTAGTGAACACAATGGCCAATCAAGAAAGATCTTTATCAAACAAGGCTTCTTTGTTTGATGGGTCAAACTATGATTTTTGGAACATAAGGATGGAAGCATATTTGTCTTCTCTAGGGTTCAATGTTTAGATGTCTATCATAAATGGATATACAGCTCTCGTTGTAGCTCCTACTGATCAAGCTGCCAAGAAGGCTTATAAAAATAATGCTAAGGCAAAGAATGTTATTCTTTGTGGATAGTCAAACTCAGAGTTCATCAAAATCATGCATTATAAAAATGCACAAGACATCTGGAACAAGTTAAAAAGCATCTATGAAGGAGACGTCAAAGTGAAGCAAGCCAAGCTGCAAACATACAAAGGCCAGTTCGAGAGTTTGAAGATGATTGAAGAGGAGAAGATTGCAGACTACCTCCTTAGGGTAGATGAGATTGTGAATGCTATCAGAGGACTTGGAGAAATAGTATAAGAGTCAACTATTGTTAAAAATATCTTAAGGTCTTTGTCATCAAGATATGATTTGAAAATCTCTGCAATAGAAGAAGCAAGAGACTTGGATAAGCTCATTGTTAATGAGCTACATGAAACATTCACAGCCTATGAGATGAGAATGGGAGAGACAAACATGATTAAAAGAGAAGCTGCATTCAAAGTAGCAAAGCCACATCTAGATTTGAGGAGTCTGATGAAGAAGAAGCCAACTTTGTTAAAAAGCTAAAGAGAATGTCTAAATCTGAGGAATCTGAAGAAGAAGAAGCCAACTTTGCTAGAGAGCTAAAGAGAGGATTTAGAAAGTATAAAGGTAAATTACCTTTCAAATGTTTCAACTACAGAAAGGTAGGACACTTTGCTGCTAAATGTCCTCATAAAAAGAGAAAATTATGTGCAAATGGAGAACATTAAAAAGGTAAAACCCCATAATACATATAGGAAAAACTTATTTAATAATAAGAAGGGCTTATACACACAAGAAGACAACAACTCAGAGAAAGTGATAGTAACAGTTCGAATGATGATCAAGATTGTGCTTTTGTGGCTAGGGGAAATGAATAACTATTCATGGCAGAAGAATCTACATCCACAATTCAAGATCAAGAGGAAGATGGAGATTGGGATGAAGAGGAAGGTCAAATTGATCTAGAAGGAGAACTAGTTTGTGCTCTAGGAGAGATTGAGAAACTAAGAAAAGAGAACTCTAAACAGAAGAAGCTTGGGCAAAAGGAACTTGAGAAATCTAATCAAATGATAGTGACTCTGAAAACTCAAGTTGAGGAGGCTAAGATAATAAAAGAGGTAGTTAAGATGGAACTACAGTCCAAAACTGAACAATGTATAAAACTTGAAGCATAAATAGTAAACTTGAGAAAAGAACTAGAAAAAGTCTAAAGATGACAAAAAGGTCAAAATTTTAAATGAATTAATCAGTTGTCAAAAACTCTCAAATGAAAAATCAGGAACTGGATATGAGAAAGGTAAAGGTTCCTCAACTAGTCTATATGACAATTTCAAGGTAGGAGTAACAGAAACAAAGAAAGTGAAGGGAAACAAGGATAATAAGATTGACTCAAACAAAGTTGATGAGAAGAGATTTTTTTTTAAAGGAAGCATGAAATCAAAGATGCAGAAGGATATACCAAAGTTGTAGATTTGAAGAAACAAAAGGTTAGGAGAGTTCAATACACGGCACCAAGAAATGTTGCAACCAGGTATTACTCATCCTTTTATGGTTATTGTTACAGTTGTAATCAATTTGGTCATAGGGATATAGAATTTAGAGTTGTGCCTACAAGAAGAACTAACTTTGTAATTAAGAATGCATTTGCTCCTCTGTTAGATTCAAGTACAATATGCTACAATTGCAATAACTTTGGTCATATAGCCAAGCACTATAGGACTAACTTTGCAACATCAAAAGTAAATAAAGGCAAGTCTTCTAATAAGAACAAAGGTCCACAAATTAATAAAGAAAAGAAGATGACATATGAGAAGCCCAAGGAAATGTGGAGAGTGAAAAATCAATCTGTGATCGCTCAAACAACACTCCACGCCAAAAAGCAAAATTTATGGGTAATAAATAGTGGGTGCTCAAAGCATATGATTGATGACAAAAGTGAGTTTGTCAAGCTAAGTGAGTGCAAGGAAGGAACTGTTAGTTTGGGAGATAATTCAGTAGTAAGAATCAAAGGTAAAATAATCTTGAATATAGATGGTAGGCTTCCTACTCATGATGTACTCTATTTTAAAGGGCTTAAGCATAATCTGTTGTGTTATTTAAATGTGTGATAATGGATATAAAGTCATATTTGATGTTAAAGGCTGCAAGTTGATAAGATCTTGGAAAATAATTTTAGAAGGTAAAATGACCGAAAACATCTACAATCTTGTTGAGCTAAACAAATATAGTTACATCATAGGAAAGGTTGATGAAAGCTGGCTATGGCATAGGAGAATGGGTCATGTCAATTTTGACAATTTAGTCAAAGTAAGTTCAAAGAAGTGTGTAAGACATATGCCCATAATCACCAAACCCACAGAGACTACATTTAGAGAATGCCAATTAGGCAAGCAAACAAGGGCCAAGTTTTAGACAAAAGAATATGCAACAACAAAGCCTCTACAGATAGTTCATACTGATCTATGTAGACCTATCTAGACTAGATGATCAAAAGGAGTTCATTACTTCATGTTATTTGTTGATGATTACTCAAGAATCACATGGGTTACCTTCTTAAAGGACAAAGCTCAAGCCTTTAAGAGATTTAAGATCTTTAGAGCCATGGTAGAAAATGAAATGGGAAGAAAATCAAATGTCTAATATTTGACAAAGGTGGAGAATTCACTTCAAATAAATTCATAGAATACTATGAGAAACATGGGACTAAAAGGCACTACTCTACTGTAAGAACTCCCCAACAAAATGGAGTTGTTGAGAGAAAAAATAGGACTGTCAAGGAGATGGCCAAAACAATACTGAAGGAAGCTAAACTTTTTAATGGATATTGGAGAGAAGCAGTTAAAACAATAGTATACATTCTGAATAGAGTATAGTTGAGGGTGAAAAGCGAAAAAATGCCATATGAATTGTGGTATGAAAATCCTGCATCAGTCAAATACTTCAGAGTATTTGGAAGAAAGTGTTACATCAGAAGAAATGAGAGCAAACTAGGCAGCTTTGAGTCAAGATGTGATGAGGGAATCTTTCTTGGTTACTCCACTCAGAGTAAAGCCTATGTATGTTACAACAAAAGGCTGCACAAAATAGTTGAAAGCATCAATGTCAAGGTAGAATAAGGATTCAAACAAGTTGAGCCTAATGAGATCAAAATTGAAGAATTAAAAGAAGTAGAAAATGAAGTAGAAGATAGTGAAGAGGAGGAAGAAAAGAGTGAAAGGGCACCTGCAAAGTTTGTTCAAAAGGAATATTCCAAGGAGCAGATAATTGGCAACAAAAATGAGGGTGTTCAGACTAGGAGAAGAGTTGTAATGAATAAGGAGCAAGTGAATTTTTCTCTATTTTCAGAAATTGAGCCAAAGACCTTTAATGAAGCCAGCATGGATGAAAATTGGTTGAAAGCCATGGAGGAAGAACTGAATCAAATAGAAAAGAATAAAACTTAAGAATTAGTTCCTAGACCTTTAGACAAAAATTTAATAGGAACAAAATGGGTTTACAAGAACAAACTCAATGAAGATGGAGCTGTTGTAAGGAACAAAGCAAGATATGCAAGGGATATGCACAAGTAGAAGGCATAGATTTTGAAGAGACATTTGCTCTAGTGGCAAGATTGGAGGCAATAAGAATTTTCTTGGCATTATCTGTTGACAAGAAGTTCAAGGTATATCAAATGGATGTGAATTCAACATTCGTGAATGGAAACTTAGAAGAGGAAGTCTACATTGAACAAGTAGAAGGATTTCAGTTAGCAGAAGAAGAAGATTATGTGTGCAGATTAAAGAAAGCTTTGTATGGTTTAAAACAGGCACCTAGAGCATGGTATTCATGATTGGATCAATACCTACATTGACAAAGATTTAGAAAAGGGTGTGCAGACAACAATCTATACTTTAAATCAGAAGGTAAGCATATGCTGATTATTGTTGTCTATGTAGATGATATTATCTTTGGAGGTGGCAATAGTAATATGTGCAAAGAATTTGCCACACAAATGCAAAATGAATTTAAAATGTCTATGTTGGGAGAACTCTCTTTCTTTCTTGGACTATATATTTCACAAACCAATGAAGGGATATTCATATCTCAAACCAAGTATGTGAAGGAGATGCTCAAGAAATTTGGCATGGAGGATAGCAGACCAATTAGTACTCCTATGATAACTGGATGCAAGTAAAGCAAATAAGATGAGTCTCTTGATGTGAACAATACATTATATAAATCAATGACAGGTAACTTGTTGTACTTACCAGCATCAAGACCAAACATCATGCAAGTCGTGTGCATGGTTGCAAGATTTCAAGCAGCCCCCAAGGAATCACATGTCAATGCTGTGAAAAGAATCTTCAGATACATCAAAAACACAGTTGACTATGGTTTGTGGTACCCTGCAAGTGAAGATTTCACTTTGATTTCATATGCAAATGCTAACTGGGCAGGAAGTGTGGATGATAGGAGAAGCACTAGTGGTGATGCATTCTTCCTTGGAAACAAACTTGTGTCATGGCTAAGCAAAAAAAAGAATCAGTTACACTTTCTACAATAGAATCAGAGTATGTCATAGCAACAACATGTTGCACCCAAGTCTTATGGATGAAGCAAACTCTCAAAGACATCAAGGTAGAGTACAAAGAACCTATCTTTATCTTTTGCGATAACTCAAGTGCCATAAACATATCCAAGAATCCATTGATGCACTCTAGAACGAAGCATATATCCATCAAATATCACTTTCTGAAAGAAAAATTTGTAGATCAAGAGATCAAAATTGAGTATGTTCCAACAAAGGACCAAATTGCAGACATATTTACCAAGCCTCTTCCCAAGGAGCAATTTGAGTATCTAAGAGAGAAGTTGGGAGTAGTGGATCCCACACAACATCACTAACTATTAGTGATGGGGCATGAATCTAGGGGGAGTATTTAAGGAACATTATTAACTCCTAGATTAAGAGAAAAGGTAGTTTCATGAGAAAACTACAGTTCTTTTGCAATCTGATAACAAAGGTATGTTGGCTCTAGATTATTATGCTTGTCTATACATATATATGTCGATTCTTGATTGGTCTTTTAGACCAATGCTATATACATGCTCATATGAAGAATCATGGAGTCAAAAGAGCTACATCTGAAGAGCCTACGTAGAAGCTTAGGCAAATATGTCATTGCCTAAGGGGGAGTCCTTCATAAAGTGTTCTAACCAGCCAAGTCCAAGGATCAAAATAGCCAGCCAGTAAAGAAGCAGTCCATCTCCATGATATGGCAAAGACTTTTTGTCATTAATGTCAAAGGGGGAGAAAGCAGAATGGTGAAGGAATGAAGAAGGGTAGCCATTCTGGGTATGTTTTGCTATCAATGACAAAGGGGGAGATTGTTGGAAAATTTGGCTGATGTCTGTAATATTTTCATTGATGTCAAAGGCACCTTGTGCTATCAGACATTAATGTCAAAAGTTGAACTGCACAGACTTACAGTGCAAATCAAACTTATGAAGAGCTTCTACTTATAAAATAAGTAAAGCAGTCTTGAGAACCCAAATGGGTCTTGTAGGGCAAATTGAGATTCCAGAACAACTTTACTTCTCTCAAATTTATAAGTTAAGTTATCTCGAGAACCTGAATGGGCCTAGCAGTTTTAATCAAGGGTTTATGCAATGACCTTGTCTCATGTTTATAAGTCATGTTGTCTCAAGAACCTGAAAGGTTCTAGAAGAGTTGATCGGTGTTTCGGAAGCAATTTACTTATTTCATGTTTATAAGACAAGCAATGTGGAAAACCCAAATGGGTCAAGGAAGAGGTAATCGAGATTTTGGAGTAACTTTGCTTCTCTCATGTTTATGAGTTAAGCAATGTGAAAAACCTAAATGGGTCTAAGTGAGTTGATTGGAGTTTTGCAACAACTTTACTTAGTTCATTTTAATAAGTTAATCAAAGTTGAAAACCCAAATGGGTCTGGAAGAGTTGATCGAGTTTCTAAGATGAATTTACTTCTTCCAAGTCTATAAGTCATGTTGAATGAACTACCCGAAATAGGCTTGAAGAATTCTTTCAGAGAAATTGTCAAAGACAATTCTTTCAAAAATATTGGAAAGGATAAATCTTTCGAACAAAAAGCCTACGAAAATTGTTTTGAAGGGTATGTGGACCCTTTTAGAAAAGCTAAAGGGTAGTTTGCAAAAGGCTGAAGGGTATGTGGACCATTCAAGAAAGCCAAAGGCCACTTCTCAAGAAGTTCGAAGTGCAAGTGGATTGTTACAAAAGTTCCAAAGGGCAAGTGGACCATTGCAGAAAGTTTGAAGGGATCTTTTCAAAAAGTACAAAGGGTATGAGGACCCTTGCAGAAAAGTCGAAGGGTAGTTTTTGAAAAGGCTGAAAGGTATGTGGACCCTTGCAGAAAATTTTAAGGGTACATTTGTAAAGCCCCAAAGGGTATGTGCCCTAAACAAAAGTGCTAAAATGAGACCCAGATAAAAAGTCCACGAAAATTGTCCTGAAGTGGACCCGGACAAAAAGTTCACAAAAATTGTCTCGAAGGGGACATGTTAAAGCTCGAGCAAGTTTGAAGAGATTGACAAAGGGGAAGTATCTCAAAGATGGTGAAAGAAGTGAGATGAAGTCAACATGTCAAAGGTTAATGATCTAGTCAACGTAAAGAGCAAACATCTTTGATGATCCAATGACACAAGCAAGTTAGGATTAAAAAGGTCCAACGGAGAGAGTGAATCCAAAGCTTTAAAGGTGCTCAAAGGTTAATGCACAATGGCAAAGTTAAAGGTCGAGCATATTCAAATAAATCAAAAGGAGTGAAAGTGATCCAACTATAGAAGATATAGTAGAAAACATAAAAAGGGGCTCGATAGTTAGAGATGGCACGAAGAAATAAATCAAAGGCATGCATTTAATATATTCTCAATGAATAATTGAAAGAACAGACAAAACCTGTAAATGATTGTATAGAGCTTGAGATTGATCGATCCAATCGATCAATCATCGATTAAGGAGGTTGTGCATTTAAGAGATAAATCCGAGAGCTACCAAACATAGTAAAGAGACCAGAACATTACGGCATGATGCATGAACCAAGACATGAAAAGGAAATGACACAGTTATGAACAAAATCCTATAGTTGACAAAGATAGAAACAAGAATAGACAATTGTTGTATGATGCAAGAACCAAGACACGGGAAAATGCAAATGTCAAATATGCATTAAAGGAGAATTCGAAACTAAAACTGGTTTAGTGCAGATAGAATGTGAATGCATTGAGTCATGAAAACCTAATGAATCCTTGTATAAACATGACTCTTAACATATCATATTGTTTCTACTGCATTTTTAAGTGTGAGAAAAAGGGTTGTCTATAGAAAATATATACAGATAGAGTAAAACACAGAGAAGAGGGGGAATGAAGTGTATCTGAACAAAGCATAACCAAATGGATGAAGATATAAAGTGAAAGACATGTAGATAGAGAGTAAGCTAGCAGGAAGATAGAGCACACAGATAATGAGAATAAGGTGAGCAGTTACAGATTAGACCTGTAACAAAGAACATTGAACTAGATTCACTTGTGAATCCATCTTGTACACTGGAGTTATAGCTCCATAGTTTAGGTAGGTTGGTACTTACATACAAATTGGTGTGGTGCTCAGTAAGAAGATTGGTGTCTCCTAAGGATCGGTGTCCTTGAATGTAACTAGTGAGGTTTGCCAGTAAGACATTTTATTATGAGGCTAGATTAGAACAGTAGATTCTAGTAGTTGATTTTGATCATGGTTTTTCCCTTTGGGTTTTCCACGTAAAATCTGATGTTATGTGTTTTTGTGTGTGTGTGTGTGTGTGACTTTTGCATTTGTTCTTTGATTTGCACATGAATTTACATCTTCTGTAAAAGGTTCTAAATGGACTAGTTTTAGATCTTCTATTGATTCACCCCCCCTCTCAGCAGATAGGTATGTTACACAAAACCCTCGATATAGAATCTTTGATTGGTATGACAATGTTGAATGGGAACAACAATCAATAATGATGCACAACAATCTACCCAATGGTACAACTTAGACTTCTATCAAGCTCAAACCTTACAACAATAGTAGATTTGTATGGCAGGGACAACCCACGCACACAATTATGATTTGTTGTACTGTAACAATTGAATTATGGCACTTCAACCCTTCACAAAATTGGAAACTAATAACAACCTCTAACAAAATTGAAACTGGAATTAACCTCGATCTATCAGCACAATTATGATCCATGGATGGAATCACCATGAAGGATAAAAAGGTTTTTGTCCTCAAATCTTATACACTGGAGGATTTTTGTCCTCAGATGAATATGTTGAACATAGAAGCTCAAACTCTGGAGTAGGTTTTTATTTTAAATAATAATGAATAATTATCCTTTTAAGCCCAACTCTTCTTTTATAATTTCCTTTTCCCAACTGCCCTAACCCTAAAAACATTTAAAATACTTTTAGATAAATATTACTTTTTAGCCCATTTTCTAATAATAATACGTAAGTGTCCCTTTTCCATGTTACAAAAATAAAGTAACTTTATTATGACTTTAAAATATTATTAGTAAATTATTTCCCTAACTTTATCCTTTAGCCTATGGGAAATAATAAATAGGCTATGAGTTTTATAATTGATTTAATTTTGAAAAAGGGACATGAGAGTCTGTCTTTCTCAAAATTGCTTGCCTTGAAACAATTGCAAGCTCAACTGCTTTGTCACTCCCCAAATGACCATCTTTGTAATCCCTGGATCCCAATTCATCCTTGGTAACTTGCAATTCCAAATGTCTCCTTTTGAGATTGCGCCCTCATAATAGTTACCATGTTCAAAAAGTTTGGGTTGTTTGGAAGGGGGAAAAAGTTTAGAAGTTCAGGATTTTGTGAAAATTTTGGTTCGGTAAGTTCAGTGAAGTTTCAAAAATATAAAAATATTTAAATATAAAAATTATAATTTTTTAAATTAAAACACAAGTTATATATATATATATATATATATATATATATATATATATATATATATATATATATAACTTGTGTTGTAATTTAAATATATATATATATATATATATCATTAATATATTATATTATATTAATATTTTATAAACCGTATGTATTATTATTTTATATATTATAAAATTTGACTATATGTATTAATTTAAACTATCCCCTGTATCTAACTTGTTAACTTCCGATTCTTTTTAAGATATTTGTGGATATTAATACAAAACACAGATTAGCTGAAAATCATCTATGAGATGACAAAAATCATAGACATTTATTACATTGTTTTTCACTAACTAAAACACAAAAATTCCACCTTGAATTCCCAAAATGGGGTGCCTAGGTTAGAAATGGCCAAAAATTGAACTTAAAACCCTAGCAATAGACGAGATGAAATGTGTGGCAGATCCACACTTAAAAACCATTCAAATTTGATCTTCCCTTGAAACCCTATTTGAAATTGGTGCCCTAGCACTGATATTTCTTAATGTTGCCCTATATCTCTGAGTAAAGCCCAATTGTGACCTCCAAATGAAGCCAAATGAAGTAATTGAGGGTTTTCGTCCTCAGTGACTAACCGAGAGATTTTTCGATCTCAGTAGCTGAAAATCAAGAGTGTAGCTCCAAATCTCCAAAGTAGAAATTATATAATAATTCCTCCCAAAAATGAAACCCTCAACTTATTTTATATCCTTTTATTTCATCCCTCAAGTGGGGTGATCCATATGGGATTAAAATGAAAGTAACTTAACCCCTTTTAATTTGCTTTCCCCCTCACAAAGTGGGATGACCCCGCTTTAATTTATTATTTCTTGTTTTAAGTCAGCCTTTGATCTTTTCAACCAATAATTAGAAAATTGCTTTTTACCAAAACAGTACAAGGCTGTAAATAGCAATTTACAATTACAACATTAAAGTACTTCCCTTGCTTTATCCCTTTAAGCCCACAGGAAGTAAGAATGGGCCCAAGGTCTTCAAATTGAACTAGTTTTGAGAAGGGGACATATCAAGTGTTTTCTTGGTTGAACTTTTGTCTTTGGGTTTATCCCCAAAACAACATTTTTCATAGACTGCAGGGGACACATGCTTGGAATATGTTTAAAATAGTTACAAATTTCAGAATCCACCTCTTTTTCATACGTAGATCAAAGTTACATGATAAAACAATGGTTTAGGAACACACAATTTTCTTACATCATTTTCTATTTACTCATATTTAGTATGAAAAGGCTGAAATTACAAATAGTGGGGATAGTGGAGATGGAAATGTTTAATGCAAAAAGTTTTTTTTTTAATGAGAAAAATAGCACAATGAGAAAACAAATGAGTCAATTATTCAAATGTCAATTCCTTTTTCATTTTTGTTATTTGTTGTATTGATTTTGGGTTGGGTTTTGTGTTCTCTTATGATTGCTTAAATATGTTTTTGCGTTCTTCAGAAATACTTGACATCGTTGGAATGCTGCCATGATTAATTGATTGTTTATAGTATGTAGTATTGGAGTCATTTATTCAATGGCCATCTTTTCATTAGTAGTCATTTCTTCTATCAATGATATCAAATGAGTTGGCTATATCTTCTTTGAGGATTCTTAAGCTTTATCTGGGTATTGTGTGTCTGTTTGAAGTAAGAAAGCTATACTGCAATGCTTTCCTCTCTATCCCTCATATATGTTAACCTTTTCAATGGTTTGATAAGACCATATATTTCCTGGCATTTATCATGCATCTCTTTTTCTACTTTACAATTGAACAGATACATTTTATTGTTCTTAATTCACATTTAGTTTCTAACGACTGTTTTCTTCCAAAGAAATAAATGTGGGATGACAATCTTGTTACTATTATGATACTTTTATTGTCAGAGATGAAATTTCCATGTATTTGTCAAACATGTGCATGTGCATACTAGGCTGATTATATATAAGCCTTGAAGACCAATCCTGTTTTGCCAAAGATGGTAAGTGAGATTGATTATTTTAACTATTGTTTTTTGCCAGAAAATAAATGGGGGTTGACAGTTTGGTAACCATTATGATACTTTTATTGTTAGAGGTGCAATTTCTATGCTTTTTTCAAATATGCCGCTATGCATATTGGGTTGCTTATAAAGAGGCCTTAAAGACCAATCCTGTTTTTGCAAAGATGGTGGTAAGTGGGGTTGTTTATTCATTGGGAGACTAGATTGCACAAGTGGATGTTGAACAATTTTGTCTGCGTATAAGATGAAACATTGAAAAGCATACTATAACCATTGCCTTCCTCATTAAACATTCATTGCACTCTAGAGTCCAGGCATTGACTAATGATTAAAACATTGGTTTACATTGATACAAAGAAAAACCAAATTTGTGTTGGAAATATTGTCATTAATGTCAAAGGTCTAGCATTATTGGTGATAAAGGCCCCATTGCATTTAATATTATTTGTAATTGATATATCTTAGCTAATGTGAGTTAATATTTATTTAATATTAACGAATATAATTTTCGGTTGCATATGAGACAAAAGAAGGGCCCATGGAGAAGTCAAAGAGCCACAGGGTAAAGACAAAAGAAGGATGGGATGCATTTTCCCATGAAGAGTCATCTTGAGGAATTCCAAGAGTCACCAAGTGAAGACAAAAGAGGAAGGGCACAATTTCTCATGAAGGGACACTTTGAGGAATATGAAAAGTCACCATGATAAGGACAAAAGAGGGAAGAACATTTTTGTTCATGACGGGTCACCACATGACTTTTCAAAGGCAAGGATATGAAGGGTCATACAAGTTTGGTGCCATTTTCCATAAAAATTGAAGGGTCACAAAGGGGGAAGGCCAAAGATCGTTTAGACTATAAATAAAGGCTTGAGAAGCCATTTGTAAATATGTGAGAGAAAAGTTGATTTGATATTGTAATATCTAGCTTAGAAGAGCAAAGGTGAGAGAGAGGAAAGAGATATTGTAATGAACTATCATTTGTTGAGATAGCAACATTGAGAGATAGGTGTGTGGTATACACAAAGGGGTTGGTGCTCCTATGGGTTGGTGCTCATGAATTATTGCTGGGTTGGTGCTTGGCAAAGGGGTTGGTGCTCCTGTGGGTTGGTACTCATGAATTGTTGCTGGGTTGGTGCTCAACAAAGGGGTTGGTGCTCTTGTGGGTTGGTGCTCACAAATTGTTGCTAAGTTGGTGCTTGGCAAAGGGGTTGGTGCTCATGTGGGTTGGTGATCACAAATTGTTGTTGGATTGGTGCTCAGCAAAGGGGTTAGTGCTCTTATGGGTTAGTGATCATGAATTGTTGTTGGGTTGGTGCTTAGCAAAGGGGTTGGTGCTCATGTGGGTTGGTGCTCATGAATAGTTGTTAGGTTGGTGCTCACGAATAGTTGTTGGGTTGGTGCACCTACAAGTTGGTGCTTGAGAATATTGTTTGGGTTGGTGCTCATTCATATACTTGAAGTTGTTCTCCGTGTTTTTTCCACATTGGGTTTCCATGTTATATCTGGTGTCTCTCTCTATCTTGTGTGGTGTTTATTGTTTGAGTTTTATTGCATATCTTGAATGTTTGATTAAGAATAATTTGGTTAAGGGAAAGTTTGATAAGATATATGATATACTGATTCACCAACCCTCTCAGTATATCCCGTGCTTAACAATTGGTATCAAAGCATGTTCTTTTTTGAAAAGTTTTACAGCTTGAAGGTAGATCGGGTAAACACAATGGCTGGGTCACATGAAGGATTTTCTACAAATAAGGCACCTTTGTTTGATGGGATGAATTATGGTTTTTGGAGCATGAGAATGAATATTTATTTGATGGCCCTTGGATTCAACACATGGAAAGCAGTGGTGGAGGAATATGAAGAGCCACAGACATCTACAATTACTCTAGCAGAAAAGAAGGCAAGTGAATGTAATGCTAAAGCTTTAAATATTATTTTATGTGGTTTATGTGAATCTAAATTTGTTAAAGTTATGCAATGTAAATCTGCTCATGAAATTGGGATAAAACTTGAGAATATTTACAAAAGTGATGGAAAGGTTCAGGAAGCTAAGCATCAGACTTTTAGAATGCAGTTTGAAAGTTTGAAGATGGAAGAAGAAGATACAGCAAGTTATCTTTTGTGAGTTGATCAAATCGTAAATCAGATTCAAGGTCTTGGAGAAATGTTGGAAGAGTCAATAGTGGTGTAAAAGGTTTTGAGATCTCTACCAATGAGATATGATGCAAAGGTTTCGACAATCAAGGAGATGAATAATTTAGGCAAGCTAAAGATGGATGAGCTTCATGGTATTCTCACAGCATATGAGATGCGGATAGAACAAGATAAACCCTCAAAGAGAGAAGCAGCTTTCAAGACATCAAAGAAAGAGAAAGCTAAGATTCAAGAATCAAGTGATAGTTCTAGTGATGATGAAGATGACAATGGAGCACTTTTCATTCGCAAGCCAAAAAGGGGAACAGGTAAATATCAAGGAAAATTACCTTTTAAATATTTTAATTGTGGAAAGATTGGACATTTTTTAGCTAGATGCCCAAATAAGGGTAATGATGATGAAAAACAAAAGCCTACATACAAGAAGAATTTAAAAGGCAAATCTAAGAAGGGATTTGAGAAGAAGAGCTTGTATTCTAAGGATCCTAGCTCAGTCAAAGATAGTGGAGTCAGCGATTCAGAAGAAGAAGAGATTCTATTCATGGCCATACATGAAGATGATCAAGAAGAAGAGGAGGAAGCTGAAGTAAATATGGAAGGAGAACTCATTTGTGCCCTTGAAGAGTTAAAAGTTGTTGAGAAGAAGAATCAACGATTAAAGTGCCAGATCGAGAAAAATGAAAAGGAGTCAAAGAAAATTATTGATGATCTAATAACACACTTAGAAGAAGCCAGAAAGAATGAAGAAGATCTCACAGCACAGTTGGAAATAGCAAGAAAAAAATGTCAAAGTTATGTTATTGAAATTGCCTCTTTAAAAGAAGATATTGAGAAAGTAGTCAATGATAAAGTAGTTAGTGATTCAAAATTTGAGGATAGCACTAACATGCTGAATAAGATATTAGAAATTCAAAAAGAAAATTTAGATAAGATAGGGATCGGTTTTGAAAATAAAGATCTATGTTGAAGCTCTTACAAAAGAAGAAACAAAAAGGGGAGAAGTGAAAAACACAGAGGACATTTCAAACAGAGAAGGCTGGAGAGAACAAAGCTATAAAAGACAATCAAGTCAGAGATATACAGACATGTCTTATTTTTATGGCTATTATTTTTATTATAATGGATATATTCACAAGAAATTAGAATGTAGAAAAAGATCTAACAATTTCAAAAATAAGGAGAAGGAAAGTCAAGTAGAGTCAAGCAGAAGCCACAACTCTTTTGCTCCTCTATCAAGCTTTGATGAAGAGACCATAGTATGCTACAAGTGCAACAACTTCAGACACATAGCTCGGTATTGTAGAAGCGTGTTCGAGTCAGTCAAAAAGGATCAGATTTTCAAAGCTCCATTCATTAAGAAGAAGGTTCAGACATGTTCATGGTAGAAGAAACAACCTGAAGATTCTATGTTGGCGCAAATAGCTTTGCATGTAAGAAATAAAGATCAGCCATGACTCATTGATAGCGGATGTTCGAGGCATATGACTAGAGATAAAAGTAAGTTCATTACTCTAAAGAAAATCAATGGTGCTACAGTGAGATTCAGAGATAAAACCACTGCCAAGATAGCCGAAAAAGGTACTTTGAGTTTGGATTATGGTAGAACTAAGACTAAGAATGTTTTATATGTAAAAGGTCTTAAGCATAATCTATTGAGTGTTAGTCAAATATGTGATCAAGGATACACATTAAAGTTTCATGTTGAAGGTTGTGAGATTAGAAGAAAAGATTCAAATGAGTTGATTGTAGATGCTCAAAGGATAGGGAACAATGTGTATGTACTATTAGATATCTTCTCAAAGGCACGATCAAAAGACACATTCAAAGATCTGCGAGAAGAGTTGGGAGTAATTTATATTACTTCTTGCCATTGATGTTCAGAATCAGTTGAGGGAGAGCTAAGTGTTATCTCCAGGTAGGCCCTTTGCCATTAATGTCAAAGGGGGAAAATAATAGGTACAGATATAGGTGCAAAAATAGGTACAGAGAATAGATACAGGTTGCTATAGTAAGGGGGAGTTACTGTATGTTTTCGGATGACAAGATGTATAGGTGACAGGATGTGGCAGTTTCAGGATTGAGGTTGCCATCAACGAAAAAAGGGGAGATTGTTGGAAATATTGTCATTGATGTCAAAGGTCAAGCATTATTGGTGATAAAGGCCCCATTGCATTTAATATTATTTGTAATTGATATATCTTGGCTAATGTGAGTTAATATTTATTTAATAATAATGAGTATATTTTTGGTTGCATATGAGACAAAAGAAGGGCCCATGGAGAAGTCAAAGAGCCATGGGGTAAAGACAAAAGAAGGATGGGATGCATTTTCTCATGAAGAGTCATTTTGGAGAATTCTAAGAGTCACCAAGTGAAGACAAAAGAAGAAGGGCACAATTTCTCATGAAAAGACCCTTTGAGGAATATGAAAAGTCACCAAGATAAGGACAAAAGAGGGAAGGATGTTTTTGCTCATGAAGGGTCACCACATGGCTTTTCAAAGGCAAGGATATGAAGGGTTATACAAGTTTGGTGCCATTTATCATGAAAATTGAAGGGTCACAAAGGGGGAAGGCCAAAGATCATTTGGAAAGCTATAAATATAGGCTTCAAAAGCCATTTGTAAATGTGTGAGAGAGGTTGATTTGATATTGTAATATCTAGTTTAGAAGAGAAATTGTGAGAGATGAATATGATTTGTATTTGTTATATCTAGCTTAGAAGAGCAAATGTGAGAGAAAGGAAAGAGATGTAATGAACTATCATTTTTTGAGATAGAAATATTGAGAGATAGGTGTGTGGTATACACAAAGGGGTTGGTCCTCCTGTGGGTTGGTGCTCACGAATTGTTGCTAGGTTGGTGCTTGGCAAAGGGGTTGGTGCTCACGAATTGTTGCTGGATTAGTGCTCAGCAAAGGGGTTGGTGCTCCTATGGGTTGGTGCTCACAAATTGTTGTTGGGTTGGTGTTCGGCAAAGGGGATGATGCTCCGTGGGTTGGTGCTCGGCAAAGGGGTTGGTTCCCCTATGTGTTGGTGCTCATAAATTGTTGTTGGGTTGGTGCTTAGTAAAGGGGTTGGTGCTCATGAATAGTTGTTGGGTTGGTGCTCAGCAAAGGGTTTGGTGCTCCTACAAGTTTGTGCTTGCAAATATTGTTTGGGTTGGTGCTCATTTATATACTTGAGATTGTTCTCTGTGGTTTTTTCCACATTGGGTTTTCATGTTATATCTGGTGTGTCTCTCTATCTTGTGTGGTGTTTATTGTTTGAGTTTTATTGCATATCTTAAATGTTTCATTAAGAGGAATTTGGTTAAGGGAAAGTTTTATTAGATATATGATATATTGATTCACCCCCCTCTCAGTATATCTCGTGCTTAACAATTGGTATTAGAGCAGGTTCCTTTTTGAAAAGTTTTACAGCTTAAAGGTAGATCGGGAAAGCACGATGGCTGGGTCACAGAAAAGATTTTCTACAAATAAGGCACCTTTATTTGATGGGATGAATTATGGTTTTTGGAGCATGAGAATGAAAATTTATTTGATGGCCCTTGGATTCGACATATGGAAAGCAGTGGTGGAGGAATATGAAGAGCCATAGACATCTACAATTATTCCAGTAGAAAAGAAGGCAAGTGAATGTAATGTTAAAGCTTTAAATGTTATTCTATGTGGTTTATGTGAGTCTAAATTTGTTAAAGTTATGCAATGTAAATTTGCTCATAAAACTCGGGTAAAACTTGAAAATATTTACAAAGGTGATGGAAAGGTTCATCAAGCTAAGCTTCAGACTTTTAGAAGGCAGTTTGAAAGTTTGAAGATGGAAGAAGATATAGTAAGTTATCTTTTGCGAGTTGATCAAATCGTAAATCAGATTCAAGGTCTTAGAGAAACATTGGAAGATTCAATGGTGGTGCAAAAGGTTTTGAGATCTCTACCAATGAGATATGATGCAAAGGTTTTGACAATCAAGGAGATAAAAAATTTAGGCAAGCTAAAGATGGATGAGCTTCATGGTATTCTCATGGCATATGAGATGTGGACAGAACAAGGTAAACCCTCAAAGAGAGAAGCGGCTTTCAAGACATCAAAGAAAGAGAAAGCTAAGATTCAAGAATCAAGTGATAGTTCCAGTGATGATGAAGATGACAATGGAGCACTTTTCATTCGCAAGTCGAAAAGGGGAACAAGTAAATATCAAGGAAAATTACCTTTTAAATATTTTAATTGTGAAAAGATTAGATATTTTTTAGCTAGATGCGCAAATAAGGGTAATGATGATGAAAAAGAAAAGCCTACATACAAGAAGAATTTCAAAGGCAAATCTAAGAAGGGATTTGAGAAGAACTTGTATTCTAAGGATCCTAGCTCAATCGAAGATAGTGTAGTCAGCGATTCAGAAGAAGAGATTCTATTCATGGCCATACATGAAGATGGTCAAGAAGAAGAAGAGGAGGAAGCTGAAGTGAATATGGAAGGAGAACTCATTTGTGCCCTTGAAGAGTTAAACGCTATTGAGAAGAAGAGTCGAAGATTAAAGCGCTAGATTGAGAAAAATGAAAAGGAGTTAAAGGAAATTATTGATGATCTAACAACACACTTGGAAGAAGCCAAAAAGAATGAAGATCTCATAGCATAGTTAAAAATAGCAAGAAAAGAATGTCAAAAGTATGTTATTGAAATTGCCTCTTTAAAAAAAGATATTGAGAAAGCAGTCAATGATAAAGTAGTTAGTGATTCAAAATTTGAGGATACAACTAACATGCTGAATAAGATATTTGAAAGTCAAAAAGTAAATTCAGATAAGACAGGAATCAGTTTTGAAAATAAAAAGAGCTATGCTGAGGCTCTTACAAAAGAGGGAACAAAAAAGGGAGAAGTGAAAAATACAGAGGACATTTCAAATAGAGAAGTTTGGAGAGAACAAAGCTACAAAAGACAATTAGGTCAGAGATATACAGACATGTCTTATTTTTATGGCTAATGTTTTTATTGTAGTGGATATGGTCACAAGAAATTAGAATGTAGAAAAAGAGCTAACAATTTAAGAAATAAGGAGAAGGAAAGTCAAGTAGAGTCAAGTAGAAGCCACAACTCTTTTGCTCCTCTATCAAGCTTTGATGAAGAGACCATAGTATGCTATAAGTGCAACAACTTCAGACACATAACTTGGTATTGTAGAAGCGTGTTTGAGTCAGTCAATAAGGATTAGAGTTTCAAAGCTCCATTCATCAAGAAAAAGGTTCAAACATGTTCATGGTAGAAGAAACAACTTGAAGATTCTATGTTGGTACAAACAGTTTTGCATGTAAGAAATAAAGATCAGCCATGGCTCATTGATAGTGGATTTTCGAGGCATATGACTAGAGATAAAAGTAAGTTCATTACTCTAAAGAAAATAAATGGTGGTACAGTGAGATTCAGAGATAAAACCACTACCAAGATAGCCAGAAAAGGTACTTTGAGTTTGAATTATGATAGAACTAAGACTAAAAATGTTTTATATGTAAAAGATCTTAAGCATAATTTATTGAGTGTTAGTCAAATATGTGATCAAGGATACACATTAAAGTTTCATGCTGAAGATTGTGAGATTAGAAGAAAATATTCAAATGAGTTGATTGCAGATGCTCAAAGGATAGAGAATAATGTGTATGTACTGTCAAATATCTTCTCAAAGGCACGATCAAAGGACACATTCAAAGATCTACGAGAGGAGTTGGGAGTAATTTCTATTACTGCCTACCATTAATGTTCAGCATCAATTGAGGGGGAGCTAAGTGTTAGCTCCAAGTAGGCCCTTTGCCATTGATGTCAAAAGGGGTGAATAACAGGTACAGATACAGGTCCAGAAATAGCTACAGGGAATAGATACAGGTTGCTACAGTAAGGGGGAGTTATTGTATGTTTTTAGATGACAGGGTGTGCAAGTGATAGGATGTGGCAGTTTCAAGATTGAGGTTGCCATCAATGACAAAGGCAGAGATTGTTGGAAATATTGTCAGTGATGTCAAAGGTCTAGCATTATTGGTGATAAAGGCCCCATTGCATTTAATGTTATTTGTAATTGATATATCTTAGCTAATGTGAGTTAATATTTATTTAATATTAACGAATATATTTTTGGTTGCATATGAGACAAAAGAAGGGCTCATGGAGAATTCAAAGAGCCACAGGGTAAAGACAAAAGAAGGATGGGATGCATTTTCCCATGAAGAGTCATCTTGGGAAATTTCAAGAGTCACCAAGTGAAGACATAAGAGGAAGGGACAATTTCTCATGAAGGGACACTTTGAGGAATATGAAAAGTCACCAAGATAAGGACAAAAGAGGGAAGAACGTTTCTTCTCATGAAGGGCCACCACATGACTTTTCAAAGGCAAGGATATGAAGGGTCATACAAGTTTGGCACCATTTTTCATGAAGATTGAAGGGTCAAAAAAGGGGAAGGCCAAAGATCATTTGGAAAGCTATAAATAAAGGCTTGAGAATTCATTTGTAAATATGTGTGAGAGAGGTTGATTTGATATTGTAATATGTAGCTTAGAAGAGCAATTGTGAGAGATGAATATGATTTATATTTGTTATATCTAGCTTAGAAGAACAAATGTGAGAGAGAGGAAAGAGATATTGTAATGAACTCTCATTTGTTGAGATAGCAACATTGAGAGATAGGTGTGTGGTATACACAAAGGGGTTGGTGCTCCTGTGGGTTAGTGCTCACGAATTGTTGTTGGGTTGGTGCTCATCAAAGGGGTTGGTGCTCTTGTGGGTTGGTGCTCACGAATTGTTGTTGGGTTGGTGCTCAGCAAAGGGGTTGGTGCTCTTGTGGGTTGGTGCTCATGAATTGTTGTTGGGTTGGTGCTCGACAAAGGGGTTGGTGCTCCTGTGGGTTGGTGCTCATGAATTATTGTTGGGTTGGTGCTCAACAAAGGGGTTGGTGCTCCTATGGGTTGGTGCTCATAAATTGTTTCTAGGTTGGTGCTCAATAAAGGGGTTGGTGCTCCTGTGGGTTGGTGTTCATGAATTGTTGTTGGGTTGGTGTTCGGTAAAGGGGTTGGTGCCCCTATGGGTTGGTGCTCACGAATTGTTGCTGGGTTGGGTCTCAGCAAAGGGGTTGGTGCTCCTGTGGGTTGTTGCTCATGAATAATTGTTAGGTTGGTGCTCCTACAAGTTGGTGCTTGAGAATATTGTTTGGGTTGGTGCTCATTCATATACTTGAGATTGTTTTTTGTGGTTTTTTCCATATTGGGTTTCCACGTTATATCTGGTGTCTCTCTCTATCTTGTGTGGTGTTTGTTGTTTGAGTTTTATTATATATCTTGAATGTTTGATTGAGAGGAATTTGGTTAAGGGAAATTTTTATAAGATATATGATATAATGATTCACCCCCCCCTCTCAGTATATCTCGTGATTAACAATTGGTATCAGAGCAGGTTCCTCTTTGAAAAAATTTACAGCTTAAAGGTAGATCTAGAAAGCACGATGGTTGGGTCATAGGAAGGATTTTTTATAAATAAGGCACATTTATTTGATGGGATAAATTATGCTTTTTAGAGCATGAGAATGAAGATTTATTTGATGGCCCTTGGATTTGACATATGGAAAGTAGTAGTGGAGGAATATGAAGAGCCACAGACATCTACAATTACTCCAATAGAAAAGAAGGCAAGTGAATGTAATGCTAAAGCTTTAAATGTTATTTTATGTGTTTTATGTGAATCTAAATTTGTTAAAGTTATGCAATGTAAATCTGCTCATGAAACTCGGGTAAATCTTGAGAATATTTACAAAGGTGATGGAAAGGTTCATCAAGCTAAGCTTCAAACTTTTAGAAGGCAGTTCGAAAGTTTGAAGATGGAAGAAGAAGAAGATATAGCAAGTTATCTTTTGTGAGTTGATCAAATCATAAATTAGATTCAAGGTCTTGGAGAAACGTTTGAAGATTCAACAATGGTGTAAAAGATTTTGAGATCTCTACCAATGAGATATGATGCAAAGGTTTCGATAATCAAGGAGATGAAGAATTTAGGCAAGCTAAAGATGGATCAGTTTCATGGTATTCTCATGGCATATGAGATGCAGATAGAACAAAATAAACCCTCAAAGAGAGAAGTGGCTTTCAAGACATCAAAGAAAGAGAAAGCTAAGATTCAAGAATCAAGAGATAGTTTCAGTGATGATGAAAATGACAACGAAGCACTTTTCATTCGCAAGACGAAAAAGGAAATAGGTAAATATCAAGGAAAATTACCTTTTAAAAGTTTTAATTATGAAAAGATTGGACATTTTTCAGCTAGATCCCCAAATAAGGGTAATGATGATGAAGAATAAAATACTATATACAAGAAGAATTTCAAAGGCAAATCTAAGAAGGGATTCGAGAAGAAGAGCCAGTATTCTTATTATCCTTGCTCAGTCGAAGATAGTGGAGTCAGCGATTTAGAAGAAGAAGAGATTCTATTCATGGCCATACATGAAGATGATCAATAAGAAGAAGAGGAGGAAGCTGAAGTGAATATGGAAGAAGAACTCATTTGTGCCCTTGAAGAGTTAAAAGCTGTTGAGAAGAAGAATCGAAGATTAAAGTGCCAGATCGAGAAAAATGAAAAAGGAGTCAAAAGAAATTATTGATGATCTAACAACACTTGGAAGAAGCCAAGAAGAATGAAGATCTCATAGCACAATTGGAAATAGCAAGAAAAGAATGTCAAAGGTATGTTATTTAAATTGCCTCTTTAAAAGAAGATATTGAGAAAGCAGTCAATGATAAAGTAGTTAGTGATTCAAAATTTGAGGATAGCACTAACATGCTGAATAAGATATTGGAAAGTCAAAAAGAAAATTCAAATAAGGTAGGGATCAGTTTTGAAAATAAAAATATCTATGTTGAAGCTCTTACAAAAAAGGAAACAAAAAGGGGAGAAGTGAAAAATACAGAGGACATTTCAAACAAAGAAGGCTAGAGAGAACAAAGCTACAAAAGACAATCAAGTCAGAGATATACACAGGTCTTATTTTTATGACTATTGTTTTTATTGTAATGGATATGGTCACAAGAAATTAGAATGTAGAAAAAGAGCTAACAATTTCAAAAATAAGGAGAAGAAAAGTCAAGTAGAGTCAAGAAGAAGCCACAACTCTTTTGCTCCTCTATCAAGCTTTGATGAGGAGACCATAGTATGCTACAAGTGCAACAACTTCAAACACATAGCTCGGTATTGTAGAAGCGTGTTCAATTCAGTCAAGAAGGATCAGAGTTTCAAAACTCCATTCATCAAGAAGAAGGTTCAGACATGTTCATGGTAGAAGAAATAACCTGAAGATTCTATGTTTGTGCAAACAGCTTTGCATGTAAGAAATAAAGTTCAGCCATGGCTCATTAATAGCGAATGTTCAAGGCATATGACTAGAGATAAAAATAAGGTCATTACTCTAAAGAAAATCAATGGTGGTACAGTGAGATTTGGAGATAAAACCACTGCCAGGATAGCTAGAAAAAGTACTTTGAGTTTGGATTATGGTAGAACTAAGACTAAGAATATTTTATATGTAAAAGGTCTTAAGTATAATCTATTGAGTGTTAGTCAAATATGTGATCAAGGATATACATTAAAGTTTCATGCTGAAGGTTGTGAGATTAGAAGAAAAGATTCAAATGAGTTGATTATAGATGCTCAAAGGACAGGGAATAATGTGTATGTGCTGTCAGATGTCTTCTCAAAAGCACGATCAAAGGACACATTCAAAGATCTACGAGAGGAGTTGGGAGTAATTTCTATTACTTCCTGCCATTGATGTTCAGCATCAATTGAGGGAGAGCTAAGTGTTAGCTCCAAGTAGGCCCTTTGTCATTGATGTCAAGGGAAAAGAATAATAGGTACAGATACAGGTGCAAAAATAGGTACAGGGAACATATATAGGTTGCTATAGTAAGGTGGAGTTACTGTATGTTTTCAAATGACAAGATGTGCAGGTGACAGGATGTGGCAGTTTCAAGATTGAGGTTGCCATCAATGACAAAGGGAGAGATTGTTGGAAATATTGTCATTGATGTCAAAGGTCTAGCATTATTGGTGATAAAGGCCCCATTACATTTAATGTTATTTGTAATTGATATATCTTGGCTAATGTGAGTTAATATTTATTTAATACTAACAAATATATTTTTGGTTGCATATGAGACAAAAGAAGGGTCCATGGAGAAGTCAAAGAGCCACGGGATAAAGACAAAAAAAAGATGGGATGCATTTTCCCATGAAGAGTCATCTTGGGGAATTCCAAGAGTCACCAAGTGAAGACAAAAGAGGAAGGGCGTAATTTTTCATGAAAGGACACTTTGAGGAATATGAAAAGCCACCAAGATAAGGACAAAAGAGGAAAGGATGTTTTTGTTCATGAAGGGTCACCACATGACTTTTCAAAGGCAAGGATATGAAGGGTCATACAAGTTTGGCGCCATTTTCCATGAGGATTGAAGGGTCACAAAAGGGGAAGGCCAAAGATCATTTGGAAAGCTATAAATAAAGGCTTGAGAAGCCATTTGTAAATATGTGTGAGAGAGGTTGATTTGATATTATAATATCTAGCTTAGAAGAGCAATTTTGAGAGATGAATATGATTTATATTTGTTATATCTAGCTTAGAAGATCAAATGTGAGAGAGAGGAAAGAGATGTTGTAATGAACTATCATTTGTTGAGATAGCAACATTGAGAGATAGGTGTGTGGTATACACAAAGGGGTTAGTGCTCTTGTGGGTTGGTGCTCACGAATTGTTGTTGGGTTGGTGCTCAGCAAAGGGGTTGGTGCTCTTGTGGGTTGGTGCTCACGAATTGTTGCTGGGTTGGTGCTTAGCAAAGGGGTTAGTTCCACTTTGGGTTGGTGCTCACAAATTATTGTTGGGTTGGTGCTTGAAAAAGGGGTTGGTGCTCTTGTGGGTTGGTGCTCACGAATTGTTGTTGGGTTGGTGCTTAGAAAAGGGGTTGGTGCTCTTGTGGGTTGGTGCTCACAAATTATTACTGGGTTGGTGCTCAGCAAAGGGGTTGGTGCTCATGTGGGTTGGTGCTCATGAATAGTTGCTAGGTTGGTGCTCAGCAAAGGGTTTGGTGCTCCTACAAGTTGGTGCTTGCAAATATTGTTTGGGTTGGTGCTCATTCATATACTTGAGATTGTTCTCCGTGGTTTTTCCCACATTGGGTTTCCACGTTATATCTGGTGTCTCTCTCTATCTTGTGTGGTGTTTATTGTTTGATTTTTATTGCATATATTAAATGTTTGATTAAGAGGAATTTGGTTAAGGGAAATTTTTGTAAGATATATGATATACTGATTCCCCCCCCTCTTAGTATATCTCATGCTTAACAATTTATAGTGGCTTTTATTTTCATTAATAATTATTACCATCATATTTGTAAGGCAACAATTATTAATTCTTTAGTTCTTACAAGTTCTATTTTCATTAATAATTATTACCATCATATTTGTAAGGCAACAATTATTAATTCTTTGGTTCTTAAAAGTTTTATTTTCATTAATAATTATTACCATCATATTTGTAAGGCAACACTTACTAATTATTTGGTTCTTACAAGTTCATACCTTTTTGTTAGATAAACACTAGGATTGGAGGGTCCCTTGCCCGTTATATTAAAACAAAAAGTTTTGAATAAAAACTTGTCCATCAGATATACGAACATCAACCAATGACCAATAGGGAACACAATGACCAAGAAGGCTACAAAATTAGTGAAAAACACCAAGAAAACCAACAAAACTTAGAAAACAAACACCCTTTACAAAATGCTAATCGACAGCGCACCACACCGCCAATTACAAAGACATCCTCTTCTTCCACCTTAACCTCCAAAACCTCAGCTATTCCTGCACGTGCCAAAGACCCATGAATCCTACCTTTCAGCGCCCTACCAACTGCGATGCTCTATTACTCACAAGACCACACATTGCCTCATTTATAGCTTGGTGAGGGACATGAATGAACCATGGAGGAACCACACATTGGGGGTTATCAATTAGTTCACACAAGAATGACACTGCTTCCTTTCTTTCCTGGCACTGTTGAGCTTCCTTCCACATTTCCATACCTACAATGGAGCACTATTTTTTTCCCAAGGAAGAAAAGAGATGATTTATCCATCGGCTAGCGGAGTATTGCATAACTGATTCTCCAATTTCTTAACAAACTCCATCAGAGAGACATACCTAATTTTTAGATCTCTAAAACCAGAAATAGGAAGAAACCCAAATTTGTTGTTACCTAAAAAAGGATGCTCATCAAACAGTCCTTCATTAGAATTTGAAAGTTGTTCAACGAAAACCTTTATATGCATAGGTGCCATAAAGAATTCCAAAATGCTTGCGACCAAACTCTTGTCTTGCGCCATGACCAAGATATTTGAGACAAATAGGGTTGTTACTTCAGAATTAACCTTACTAATCACACTTTCCACTAGAAATTCTTCACCCAAAGTGAAAATGATTGCCTGCATGATTTCTTTAGTGGGGGCCTAGAATATTTTCTTTAGACAAGTTCGAGATGCTCCTCCAAAAATGCCATTTCCCTGACAGAGCTTCCCCCTTGTACTGTAGGTAACCTGAGGGTGGAAGCTAAATTTGGATCCATACCAGCCTTCAAAAAAAATAGACACTAAACCCAAACATAACAGTAAAATGTAAAGCAGGGCATTTGAAATAGGGTAGGAGAAGTCTCTCAATCTTATGGCATAATCAATGCCCATCATACCTCCTTGAGATTATTCACCGCCGCCTCCATTTCACATGTTTGAGAGCCAACTAAATGGAACTTATAAAGACCTTCATTTAAGAGCCAAGAATTATATTTGAAAGGCCTTCAAATTCTTTCGAAGCCCCTCTTTGGTTATTGACTATGAAAGAAGTGCTTTGGTTCACCCCATAATAAGCTAGAAAGTCCGCTTCAACATTTGCTTCCTGGAAACAATGTGGTCCTTCCCAAGCATCGAATTCTTGAATACTTTCCCAAGCTTTAAAGAGGATGTTTTTGAGGTTCCAAGAAGATGCTAAAGACTTCTTGAGAGCCAAAATTATGATTTGTGAATCACTCTCCACTTGTTTCCCAATGCCACATTGAGATGCCAATTCCAAGCCCAGTGCCAAGGCTTGAGCTTCGGCTTCATTGTTAGTACCATCTTGCAGCTTCTTTGAAACAACCCTGATTAAGTAGCCACTGCAGTCTTGAATGATGTAGCCTGCCCCAGAAGCGCCAAGGTTACCTCTAGAGGCACAATCAAAATTCATTTTAAACTAGCCTTGGGGTGGAGGGCACCAATCCACCTTCTTCTTATGATTTTCTTTGACTGTTACTAAAATAGACCCGTTAACAGGAGGAGCAGCGATTAACTGCCATGTGGCACAAATCTTCATATCCTAGGAAGAAAGAATGCCATTTTTGTGTTTACGAAGAGCCGAGATAAGCTCAAAAATGGCCCTTTCAATTTCACCTAAAAGAGCTAGGAGTTATTTTTATTTTCCTTCAAAAATTCTTAGATTACGTTCTTTCCAAATAAACCAAATCAGGATCATCAAGATGACCCTCCACATGCCATATAGAGCATTTTTGACATCCCCAATCGGCCAGGAAGCAAAGGCATTATACAAAGATGATGGTCAGGCCCAGGACCAATCTAACATACTACAAAGCCAAGTCCAACATGAAACAACAAAGGAACATTCAAATAAAAGGTTTCCTACCATTTCTTCAGCTGATTGGCATAGGACACACCTAGAAGGACCAATGAACCCAACTTTACAAAGTTGATCCTACGTGAGAATACGATTTTGCATAGCCAACCAAGTAAAATCTCCCTCTTTTTAAAGGCCCTCTTGACTCCAACAGAGACATTTCTCAACTCATGACAAAATTAGAGGCATCTGCCATTAAATAACCAAGCTTAACAGTATAATAACCAGTTTTGGCCCCAATCCATTGCAACGAATCCTCTTTATTGTTGATGAAGACCTTATGCTGCAGCAAACACTCGCTAAGACACTCCATCTAGACAATTGAAATCCCAAGAGAGGCAAAACTTTTCCAAGTCCAAGTGGAAAAACCAAATTTCATAGATTCTTCCATATAGTTGATCATGCTAGCTCCCCACGCCTCGATGAGAATAAACCGAGCCTCTGCCAAATCTAGATTTTCTACCAATAGTTTGTGTCCATTCCAAGAGTCATCCCAAAACTTAGCTCGACGACAATTATTGATAGTCCAAGAAACATGCTCCAAAATCAAAGGTCTGCATTTGAGAAGAAAATTCCACATATGAGAGTCTTTAAGAGGATTCGCTATGGACACCACACTCCACAGATTGTCTGATTCCAAATATTTGCTTCTCAACAATCTACTCCATAAAGAAAGAGTTTTGGATAGCATGCTCCAAACCAATTTAGCACCAAGAGCTAGGTTTAGAAAATAGAGGCTCTTGACCCCGGCTCCTATCTTTTTCACTTGGCACACCTTTTCCCATTTGAGTAGAGGAATCTTCTTTTTCTCCTGAGAGCCTTGCCAAAGAAAGTCTTTCATGATTCTTTTCAAAGATTTGATAACCTGACTTGGCATTTGAAGCACCAACATACAATAAATCGGCATAGAACTTTGGACCGATTTCATCAGAGTTAAATGGCCTACTAAAGTAAGCCATTTACCTTGCCAAGATGCCAAACAAGCTTTTATAGAGGAAATCAAACTTTCCCAATGAATACTCCTGCAAGCTCTATAAAAAAGGGGAACACCAAGATATTTAGAGGGAAGTTTCCCTGTTGTCTCCTAAAAATAACAGCTATTTTTGGAACAACATTTGAATTATTTTGGTTCTCCAAACCAAAATAATGTCTTCCATTTAAAAAATTTGTCTTAGATATTCAGATTTCTCATTTTCAAAGCTTCTCAAAAAGTCTATGGACTCTTCAGGTGGTTTTCAGTCAAAAGAATTGGTTTTTAACATTTGTCCATTTTCCGGGATTGGTTCAAAGTTTTGGTTCAATTGAAAATCTTCATCAGCAAACACCAGCAGTTCAACAAGGGCTTGGCGTGCTTCATTGAACCTTTGAACCGGTTCATCAAAAAGGTTCAAAGGGTTGATTCAAAGCTGCAAGTACTTTTTTGTAGGACAAGTGTCCTTGCGGAGGACACTTCACTGACCAAAGCATCATTCGGCGGGTTCGAAGACTTTTTTCAAAGACTTGTCAAAAAGCCCGCGAGAATTTTCCCTGAACTTTTTGTCCGCAAGAATTTTTCAACAGAATTACCCGCTGAGAGCTTTCAAAGGAAAATATCTAATGTCCCAGGGAAAATGTATGCGGGTATGTTCAAAGCCAATGGCCCGAGATAAAAGCTCGGGGGAAATTTACGATCGGTTAACAGAAGCCGAAGGACCATTTATCAGGGCCCGAAAGGGCAAAGTGCAGTCTTGAAAAGCGCCAAGTAGAAGATAAAAGAAGACCAAGGGATGACGTGCCCGAGCACATCAAATTCAACATAGTCAACTAGCCGTTGAAAACACAGTGACGGGCAGGAAGACGTCAATTTTAGGGATAGTAAAATAGCCGTTGATCTTTTGAGCATACAACACAGAATACATTCACAATTTTCAAGGCTAAGACCAGCAGAAAGTGGGGAAGAAATAGAATAGCAATTTAAATCCAGGACCCGATTCAATTGGCTGAAGAAGGAGGAACGATGAAGATAAGATTAAATTACCGAATGGAACATTGGAAGTACAAACTTTCAATAAGCGCGACTTATTTCCTTGCATTGATAAAATCAAAAGGGAAAAGTGCCCCTAAGTTCCAGCACGTCTCCTTAACAGATTTCAATGCAAATTGATGTATTATTTGTTCCTAAGTCCTTTTGAAGAGACTATATAAGGGACTTTTCTTGATTGTAATAAGGATCTTCTTTTTGATAATCTGAACGAAACTCTATTCAAATTGAGAGGCATCATTGAGACTTTGTGCTCAATCTATTTATCATATTTTGTTAATGAAAACAAGGGACTTTTTCATACTTTGTGATGTGATATCTTATTTGTTTCATTGATTTAATAAGTAGAATTAGTTAATTTGTCAAGAAGGTGTCCTAGAGAATCAACTGTGGAGAGACTTTGCGCCCCCATAGCTGCCTTCAGTGTGTTTGTATTTTCATAGCTGTGTAAAGAACTTTTGGAAAGAATTTGAGCTTTCATTGTTCTTCGTATATCACTCTTGAGTATTTTATGTGCAGACTTTGCGTTGTGTCTTGATTTGCTAGTTAACATACTTTAGTCATATTCTATTTTTATTTCCAAGAGTATTCTTGTGGCTGGTTGAACAGTTCTTCTGAAAGAAGAGGAGTGTTGTCTGTCATGCTCTTGAGTTCTTCCTTTGTTTTGTATACATCATCTCTGAAGAAAGAGAGATGGATGTCTGGTCCTACCCTTGAGTACTATTTTTTGTTCATATATATACATAGCATATCCACAGGGAACCTCCCCTTGATGAGAGGAGAGAGAAGTCTCCTTCTGATGTTATAAACTTACACATTAGGATGACTAATCTTCTTGCTTTGGCTGATAAGACCTATTTTGTTTACCAGTACGCTGATAGACAAAATAATCAACCAACAGACACCACACTCCACGGATTGTCTGATTCCAAATATTTGCTTCTCAACAATCTACTCCATAAAGAAAGAGGTTTGGATAGCATGCTCCAAACCAATTTAGCACCAAGAGCTAGGTTTAGAAAATAGAGGCTCTTGACCCCAGCTCCTATATTTTTCACTTGGCACACCTTTTCCCATTTGAGTAGAAGAATCTTCTTTTTCTCCTGAGAGCCTTGCCAAAAAAAGTCTTTCATGATTCTTTTCAAAGATTTGATAACCTGACTTGGCATTTGAAGCACCAACATACAATAAATCGGCATAGCACTTTGGACCGATTTCATCAGAGTTAAATGACCTACTAAAGTAAGCCATTTACCTTGCCAAGATGCCAAACAAGCTTTTATAGAGGAAATCAAACTTTCCCAATGAATACTCCTGCAAGCTCTAGAAAAAAGGGGAACACCAAGATATTTAGAGGGAAGTTTCCCTACCTTAAAGTCCAAAATCATAGAAATAATCTGTTGAATTTGCTCGGAACATTTGATGAAGTATATTTTAGATTTTCTCAAATTCACCAATTGACCAAAAGCTGCCTCATAACTTGAGAAAACATCCTTAAAAACTTGTGCCTCACCAACCTTTGCTTGACCAAAGAGCAATTTATCATCAATGAATTGCTGGTGAGTTAAACTCTCCAATCCTTCAGCGACTTTAATTCCCAACAACAAGGAATCAGCCTTCACCTGTTTAATGGCCCTCCCAAGAACTTCATTCAGCAAAATAAAAAGAAAATGAGATAATAGATCCCCTTGGCGAATACTCCTGGAATTTTCAAAGAAATCTTCAGGGCTGCCATTAAGGATAGAAAACCTCACTCCAATGATGCAACTAAAAACCCACTCACACCAACTACTACCAAAATTAACCCTTTCAAGAACTTTGATTAAAAAATGCCAGTTTCCTCGATCATAAGCCTTACTGTTTTCTTATCAGAAATGGAGGGTACTGCTATGAAAGTGGCCTTTGAACTGTAATGTCCCCTTTTTGGGGCTACCAACTGAAAATATGGTTTTTCCACAAACCCTAACAAATTTTTAATTATCTATTTTTTATGCAAATCCTAAGCTGCTATGGTAAATTTTAAAATGCTGGAAAGAGGCCAAAATCGCCACAAAATAATTTTTATTTATTCTAAAAATTACTAAATATTATCATGAACATTAGGGCATAAAATCCACCTCAAACTCGGCCAGTTTAACACCAAAATTGCATGAAAAAATACAATGAATTAATTACTATTTTTTTGTCATTAGTTGGACATTAATATATTTATCTTAAAATTGGTGCTTTTCTCAATCTAAGAGTGCTGGAAAATATCCTAAAAGATTATGGACAAATAATGAAATAATTATAGAAATTTCAATATATTCTTTAGGCCTAAAAATAGCCCATCAAACCCTCAAAATAGTGCCCCAATCCACTTGCTCTCGATGGAAAAATTATTAAAAATGCTAGCTGACAAATAATCATTAGACCTTATGAATGACCAAATTAGAGTGTAAAACCAGCTTGCCCAACCCTAAGAAACATGCAATTTCCTCTCAAACCCTAGGTGTTTCCCTAGGTATATTCGTTGCCCTCAAAATAATGGTTTTTCTGCAAATCAATCTAATGAAGTTCATTGCAAACCCCTGAATGGATGATGCCCTAGTTAGTCTAAGGGTTTTTGTCCTTATTCTAACATCTATTGAAGGATTCTTCGTCCTTACAATAGATCAGCGAATCATTGCATTCTCAAGCTCCAAATCAATTATCCAAATATAACATCCCCTTCATATGATACCCTCACTTGATTTTATAATCATTCCCCAAAAGGGGCATCCAACTTGGAGGGAAGCCTCTCTTTTTCAAATATTAAAAGGAGCAATCTTTATAACTCCCACTAAGTGCTTGGGCGTCCATGACCCTTAAAAGAACACAACTTAAGTGAACATTAGAAATAAAGTACCTTTTTGCTAATTGCTCTTAAAAAGGTCTCCAGCGTTCCCTTTTCTTTCTTTTCCCTTAGAGATGGTCTTCTTTCTAAAGAAGCATTGACATGTCGTATGGCCAAATGTATTATGCTCTTTAGTGAGTTTGACATGAATACACTAATCAAAAGGCCATGATGCAAAATATGAGATTGAAGTGCAACTTTACCTTCATCTAGATAGAGACATAGAAATTTAACATTTGTTTGCCCAATTGCCATTTTACTTTGGGACAAACAAATTCCATGTTCTATAATAGCTTCATACAATTGTATCAAATGAATTACATGATCTTTTAAGCTATTAAAATTACCAATATGCCTTCAATATAGATGACACAAAATTCATGAAGATGTTGTAAGGCATTATACATTTTCCTTTGAAAATATCTGGGTGTTATGCTGAGACCAAAGGGCATCACATTCCATTCATATAATCCTTGAGGCACTGCAAATGATGTCTTATGCCTATCTTCTATTTTTATCTTTCTTGGTAAAATCTTGATTTATATTTAAATTTTGAGAAGCTCCCTTTGTAAGATCTGTAGAGAATGATATTGGATAATTGAATGTTTCAAATATATTGTTCAACGGCTTGTAATTGATGCATTTTCTCTTCTTGCCTCTCATCTGTTCTGAATGCTTGTTAACAAAGAATGCAACACATGTAAATGAGCTCCTGCTAGGAGATATGAAACCTCCTTTAAGATTTTTTTTAAATTGCTCGTCAAGTTCCTTACGTTCAGTTGTACTAAATTGATAGGATTTTTATTTGGAATCTTGTTTAAACAATATTTTTATTTCAGTGTTCTATTCTAGTTTCCAGAATTGAAGAGTGTTAAAACTGCAACAATTCTTTTCAAATAAAAGTTTGACCTTTTGCAGTGCTTGTCTTCAATGACTCTGTGGGTGAGGATTGTTGCTTGCTGAAAAGCATTTCTTCTTTCTATCTTCTCACCATTCAATTATAGATAATATGTTTCTTTTTAATTTCTCGTGATGAACCATTATTGTCTGTGATTCGTTCATCCACCTTTGCAATCATACTCTCAGCATGGGTTAGTATGGGAACCACTACTAGAATGGATTTATGATGCAAAACAATTTCTTTCTTTGTCTGAATAAAAGGTAAATAGCTTTGTAGAAAAATGTTACCAATTAAAATGTCTGCTTCCTAATTATTATACTTAATCAAATCAATATAAAACTTTATTCCTTCAATATAGATAGGTGTATTGAGAGCATACGTAGCAAATTACATATGATCTCCAATTATTGATGTCCCTATTATTTGCAGAGGATTTTCTTGTCAAAATATTCCAGGAATTACAAATGTCTTGGCAAAACTTCTTGGAGATCCGGTATCAAGGAAAGCACGTAAGTTGTAAGGCTGAAAACCTTCAAATTGAAAACACACAAAATTATGTACAACATTATTTACAAATAATACGCTTGCTACTTGCTCTGTGCCTGATTTATCTTATTTTGTTACTGTTGGCTTAGTCTCTACACCAAGTAGAATCTCTTTAAGTGTATCCATTTTGTCTCTTATATGAGTAAGCATATTTTCTTGGTTCATAAGAATTTTACACATATCTTTAACTAGCAATTTCGTAGGCCTAGTCTCTGATAATATGGACTCTAAATCCATTTGTTCTTGCTTCTTATTAATTCAAAGGTGCTTCGTATCTTTGCAATGCTGAGGAAATTTCATAGCTTTCTTTTTTCTGCTTCCTGAGCTCACTGCACTGGCTGATTTTGATGAAGATGAAGGATTGTTTATTGTATAAACTTGATAGGTTAGTATCCATGGTCAACATATTGAGATTTGACAGATGATTTATACTTCTCAAGTTATTTCTTTAAGTTGTTATTCTTTTCTTCCAACAAATATACCTCTTGTTCATGTGATGTCAGAGCTTGCTTCACTTATTCTTTACTCCTACAATTCCTATAAATGTCTTTGTTGGCCTTTGTGATCCCTGAGCTTGCTTCATTTATTCTTTACTCCTGCAATTCCTATAAGTTGTGTTTCAATCAATCGTAATTGTTGTTTTATCATTTGTATAATTGGATCTTTTTCTTTATCACTGTTTGATGAATCAGACTTCTTAGCTTTCAGGTTTTTTCTCTGAAGAGACAATCTCTGTTGGATTTGACCATGCAATATATTTCAGCAAGAACTTCAGCAAGCTCATAGTATTGGTCATTGCGATATTACAAAGTTTCTTCAATATATATAAATCCCACCACACTTGTGCTTTCTGGGATTCAAAAATAGCTTTATCTTGTTGATGTCGTGGATTGCACCCTTGAAAGAAGGCTTGGTTTCTCTCTTCCATGCGGCACAATGGAGACTTCCCTCTTGTTGTGGGCTTGGCAAAACTGAGGGAAGAATCTCTAGATAAGGGCTAGCTCCCTTTGATGCATCTTGGAGGTCTTTGACTACTACTGTTAATAATGGAGGGGTGAAAAGGGAGAAGGATATGACAAAACAGAACATATCTAAAAATGGTGATGCACCAAAATGATCGATCCACGGCTTATATCTACACTTTAGACCAAAGAGTGAACAAACACTCCATCTGAACAAAGACCACACTGTATGGGCACCTTAACAGGGGGCTTAATGAAGATATAAAGGAAAAGAACTTACCATAGGTGCTACAGAAGCACACTGTTAGATAACTGCTCTTCTGTCTTTATGCTCCAGATGAGGCACTTCCTGTCAACCTACAGAAATGGTCTTGGACATGCTAGATATGTTAATTTCAACCTATGAAAGCATCAAGGTGAAATGACTAAACACAGAGTTGATACTCAAACATATTCAAAAGCATAATCAGTCAGATAGAGGCAAAACACATTATATTGATTCCAAGGTAAAATTGGCAGGGCTTCCCCTTACACAAGTGAGAGATACCCCTCTCCACTAAGAGGTTACAATATTTATCATGAAAAGAAAGACTTTTGGCACCTTCTAGAACAAGTAGCCCATGCTACGTTGAACACCTAGGAAAGAGGAATCTGCTCATGTTGGTGTCATCCTTCTAGAAATGGCCTGAAAGAACCATGTTGTCGCTTGTTGCAGGAATTGATTTTGTAGCCTAAACCATCTGAAATATTCTTGTAAAAGCATGAGTTGCTTTGTCTGTTTGAATGATAAGGCTGCTTCTTAGTGAAGTTCATGTAACTGTCTGCTCATTAATGTAAAATGAAGAAAAACGGGCCACTCTATTGAATGCCCGCACTCCCCTTGGTGGAGACTGTTTCATCTGCAGTAATAACTTCTTGTGCCAACGCTTTCTGTGCCACCTAGACTATTCTATCCACTCTTGTGCTTGGCTTTTATCTTTTCCTGGCTCTTAGGCCCTTGGGGCTATCTTTCCTGGCAGGTCGCTGAGTTTCCTTGTGACCTTGTGCCCTTTGAGTTCCTTCGGGCCTGCACTCGTAAATGCTTTCAGCCACTTCTCGTGAGCTCTTTCGGGTGCTCATTCACAGGAATTGGTTCTTGGCTTCTCTTCCACGGCCGATGCATCCCATCGACATTAACGTCTATATGCCTGTCACTATCTGAAAAACCAACGGCTATTTCATCACTGTAAAATTGATGTCCACAAGCCTGTCATCATTTGAAAAACCAACAGCTATTTCATCACTGTAAAATTGATGTCCGCATGCCTGTCATTGTTTGAAAACCAATGGCTATTTTACTACCTTGAATTTGACGTTCACGCGCATGTCGTCAGACGTTTGAAACTCCAACGGCTAGTTCAGTATACTAAAGTTGACGTGCTTGGGCCCATCATCCCTTTTGTAATTCCTTCAGCGTTTTGCAAAATGAACCCTCCCGAAGGGAAGGTGATCTTTCAAAAAAAGGAGAGGGTCCCTTTTCAGCAATCGAGGGTCCCCTGCAAAGCGGCACCTTCGGGCTCCTTTGTCTTCTCAATTCCTTCAAACATTTCCTTCGGACTTTTGTTCAAAGGAATTTACAAAGAAAAGACCGAGACTTTGAAGGAAAGATTTCCTTCGAGCAAAATGTCTGAAGTGGACAAATCTTCGAAGTCTCGATCTTTTCTTTGCAAATTCCTTTGGACAAAAGTCCGAAGGAATTCCTTCGGGCTTTCTTTCCAAAGGAATTTGCCTTGGGTTTCTTCCTTTGTGAATTTTCTTCAGACAAAATGTTCGAAGGAATTCCTTCGGGCACTTTGTCCGAAGAAATTCACTCTGTGGTTCTACATGGATTTTCTTCGGACAAAAAGTCTGAAGAAATCCTTTGTCCCTTTTGCCTTGGATTTTCTTCAGACAAAAATTCCAAAGGAATCCTTTATCTTTTGCCTTGTTCTCTTCCGAAGGAAAACTCTGCCCTCCGCAAGGGCACTTTGGGTCCAAAGTTGCCCTTCGAAGCCTGCTTGAACGGTCTAATTTGTCACCTGTCTGCCCTCTACAAGGGCATTTGTCCTTCGGATCCTACTGAAAGACTTGTATCCCTTTGAAACTGGGCCATTCTTTTGCCAAAAGGTTTGTGCAAACCAACTGCCCAAAGCGAGATAAGCCTTCGGATCAACTCGAAACATCTACAAGACTCAAGTCACTTGGCTCTTTATAGAAACAGGTCTATTACAAAAAGAGAAGGCACAATTGTAGTAAGGTGAATACATCAAAGACTGACTGCTCATGATAGCAGGGAAGGAAGGGAAACCAATTTTTTTGGCCTGCAAGACCAAAAATGGTCAACATATATGTCAAATTGAAATTCTTACTAGGCTAGTCTATAGCATAATGCAGTTCTCCGCAAGTTTAACACTTTACATTCATTGGGATAGAGCGTGGTTGTGTCCTTTTCTTGAGAATAGTTCTTGGCTTTTTCCTTGCCAAATTTGGAAATTTAGGCTTTGTAATTTGATGCGCCTTGAACTTTATTTTATGCTTGAAAGGCTTGTGGGGCTTATTTCTGATGTGCTGGCTATTGTACCAAGAATCTTGGTCTCTTCTCTTTTTATGCCTTTTATGCTTTTTGGATGCTTTCAATGTGAAATCATGCTTCTTATATCCACATTTACTTGAACTACAACCCCAACCATCATATATAGATCAAGAAGGGGTCGAGTGGTGGCTATATGCATATCCCATATCTATAGGGGGGCTAGGGGTGGGCCCATATCCTAGATCCCATCTCCCATATCTATAGAGGGGAGGGGAGGGGAGGAGAGGGCACTATTGGTCGAGCTCCTTCATAAAGTGCAATGAGTGGCAACAAAATGATAATGGGCAAATCTCTCCATCAAGAATCCAACAGAACCTAGATGAAGGTGCTAGTGAGAAAGATACTCCAAAGACTTTAGGATCAAGGTATCATTAGTTGGAGCAGACCTGGCTGACCCATGTGGCTTGCTTGAGGAACGTTGGCGATGAAGACATCGTCAATCAGTTTGTGGGTGTCTCAATAAGTCTATTGTCCCATTATAGGTGCCTCAATAACTTATATCAAGTTCAAACAATTGTTGAATACCAGATCCACTGGTCCAATATATTCACCCTTGCCCACAAGCACAAATCCTTAGCGTAGAAGATCATCTTTGAGTACTCGAGAGACTTAAAAATAGTCAATGGTGGTAAGACCCTTGTCGAGTCCACCAACAATATATGGCGTAGAAATAGTGGACCCCTTGCAAGTGAAGATCTAGATTATATAGACATGGATTATGCGTAAAATACCTTATATAAGGTGTACATATAATATGCATGAAGTGATCTACATCCACCACCAACCCATCAATTTACCCATGCGTTGATTGGCCATTGGTATTGGGTTGGTATTGGTTGATTGGTATTGGTGTTAGTATTAGGTTGGGCCGAGGGTGCTTGTTCAATATCAATAGATTGAGGACTCGACTTCCCTTGACCTAGACCTAAAGCCATATATATAGAGGGGTGTCAAGCCCCGCATAGTTATATAGGGCTCCTCCCCTATCTATAAGATATATATAGTAGGGATTGGCCATTGACCCTATTTAGGGCCCCCCAACTATCAACCATCTATATTGGGGTTGGGGGTGTTGGGTTGGCAACTATAGATAGTCCACTATACACACTATCTATTTATAATCTTTATTTAAAATGTCTTGTTACCATCTGACATAGTCTATTCTTTTTTTTTGGGGTAGTTAAGAATGTAGCGACCAATTAGTCAACCAGCTATCTTATCAGTGTGGGAGATGTACAGGTCGGCCCCAACTAAATAGGAATAGGTTGGTTCTGAACTACGAATAAGTTTCACAGCTCGGTAAGGATATAGAGATAGGGCAATACAAGTTTGGATATAGAGATAGGGCACCATTCCCCACCTCTAATAGATTGCTATATTCTATCACATGGATATGAAGGGACCCAAGTTGCAAGTTGTATATAGATAGTTATATATAACTCATTGGATGGATGCCACCTATCTATATATGGGTTGGGTGATAGGTGCTCAGCTTCGATTGGTGTTTCGGTTAGTTCTCCAAAAGATCATTTGCTAGCTCGATCATAGCTCCATTAGTTTCTCGCCTATATATCTATCTAGCAGTTGCCCTATAGATATATGGTTGAAAGATTAGTTGCTAGATCCGAAATAAAGGGAAGCCTTTTAGGCTATCTCTGGTCATATCAACCCATTGCATTATTAGGCAATGGGGCAATAGTTCATTCGTTACCATCATTCAAGTGAGTATTGGTGCAAAAAAATCATTGCCCGATGTATGAAAGAGAGCAATTATCCATAGCCCAATTTAAAACGACTAGCTCCCATTATAGAGCTTATTTATTTTAATGATACTTCCTTCGAGACCCAGAGATCACTAGCCATCCTTTGCCCCCTCCAACTTTCTCCTCTATAGTTAGGACCCCTATCTATATCTAGTTGATGTGATAGAATATATCCACTAGGGTAGGGGTCTCTCCGAATCATGTATAGATGGGCCCTCTATCTATAATATATATGTAGCCTAACTAGTTGAAAGTAGGGCTAAGGTTAGGGCCAAATATAGGGCCCCAATAATATACCTCTAGTTGAAATGTTTGAAAGCCCTTATATGTGACCGGCATCGGTCACTGAGATGGATTTTGGGTGGACAGCAAGATGTCAAGGAGTCTCAAGTGCCCATATGGAGGACTTAAAGGGTAAGTAAGCCTCAATTCGTCATTTCCCTTCTTTACACTACTTGTTGCTCACTGATGGTGAAGAACCAAGAAGTTGTTAAAGAAGCAGAGTATGTAGATCCAAGAAATAGTGGGAGCTTGGCATGGATGAAGGATGTGATTCCTTGGAGAATTGGGAAATATGAAAGCACACAATTGATTACCAAATACAAGCAACTTACATGCAGAATTAAACCAGAATCACAAGTAACTAGATTTCAGAAATAACACAGAATATGAGAGACAATACACAACTTGTATTAAAACTCTTCCAGAAGGAAATACAACAAAGAAGATTGCAACAGTTCTTCTTCCTTACACACCTCTAGGGCTCCCACACCTCTAGGGCATAAACAGTAAATCTTCTCTCAAAGCTCTCTCTCTTGCGGTCCCAACACACAACTCAAACACAGAGTTGGTGTTCACCTCCAACTAGTCAGTATCCACTACTGCCAGTACACCAGTGCTCCACGCACTCCACAAGTGCTCCATGTACTCCACAAGTACACAATCATACTTCAAGTAGATCTCCCCTGAACTGCAACAACCTGCAACCCAACAGACCTTACTTATGGAAGGATCTTCCTTGCCTTCCTCTTTGCTCTCCAATCGAGTACACACTGTACTCTAAGTAGATCCTGCCTGATCCTGCTCCCTGTTGTGTTGTTGTCCTCCCTGATCTTGCACACCTGCAAATCAATCTAGTTCTGCACACTTGCAAACTTGGATCATGCACACACATACACCTGCAGATCAATGATCTTACTTACCCATGCAGATCTCCTAATGTAGCCATGCACACCTGCTGACCAAGATCATACATACATGAAGAATCCTGTTGATTCTCCAAAACCAGCACCCACACTTGGTACTGCTGTGGAACTAGGAGGAACACCCTTGCTCACCTCACACACAGAAGGAGCTAACTTTGCTCTACTCAAACTAGCACACTTTTACAATATAGCCCATGAGTCTATTATATAGATCTCATCCAAACAATAATTAGACATCTAATTACAATAATTAGATCCGCAGCTTCTAGTCTAAATTTGGTTCTTGACATGCAAACACTTGGTTTGTTAACTAACTGCCCATAAAACTTGCAGTTTTGAACTACACAGGCGACCGACGTTGGTCCCTGTTTGCCTGGAGGTGACCGACGTCAGCCGACTACTGCCGAGGTTGATTTCCTTCTACATTGTCCACTGACTGACGTCGGTGATCCTGTCGACGCCAGCGACTGCATACTCAGCATCCTCCATGTTTACAACAAGGTGAAGCTTTTAGCTCCACACCCTAACAATCTCCTACTTAGAGATAAATAGATACACCTGTACCTATACCAGTACTTTGTCTAATCTACATCCTGGCTTGTATTCCTCTTCAAGATGAATCTTGAAGACTACCCACCACACTCCTTGTGGTGTTAATCCTGTGCCTGAATTTTTTCATTCTCAGCTTACCTTCTTCTACCATTGCTATACTCCCACTCAAATAAAAACCCCTATGAGTAACCTGTAATCAAAAACCACTAACCAGATCTGGGCCATCTGTTAGTCAAACTCGCTCTGAGAACGTCCAACCTCGCTCTGATACCATTTGATAGGACCTAGGTTCCCCAAAGCTCTGACACAACTTGTCAGAATTAAGAGCACATATGATTACCAATGTATAAGCAACTTAAACATGCGAAAATAACCAGAAGAACAAATAACTATCAATGAGAAATAGCACAGAATATGAGAGGCAACACATAATTGTATTCAACTCAGTTAGAAGGAAATTACAACAAAGAGATCACATTCTTCTTCCACTTCGTGGGCTTACAGTAATCTTCCCTCAATAGTAATCTTCTCTCAATAGGTCACAACACACAGCTAACACAAGCTGTTGTTCACCTCATTGTACTACCAGTACAACCGAGTACGAACCGGTACTCCAAGTAGATCTCACCATGATCTTGCTCCTTGATGTATTGTTGTCACCTTGGATCTTGCTACTCTGTTGATCTCCTTTTGACCCTGGCATACACACACCCCTGCAGACCAACCTGATCTTACTTATCACATGTAGATCTCCACCATGATCCTGCAACACCCTGCATATCAAACCTGATCTTACATACATGAAGAATCCTACTTGATTCTACCATGGGAAGAACTCTCCAAGTTCTACACTTAACAATACAGCCCATGAGTCTATTATATAGATCTCATGCATACAATGATGAGACTTGCGGCTCAAGACTCGAACTAGTCTTCATCATGCAAACTACCCATCCACTTAACTGACTGTTCATCAACAGCAGTTCTGGAACTGCCACAGGTGACCGAGGTCGGTCCCTATCTGACTGGAGATGACCGACGTTGGCTGACTGCTGTCGAGGTTGGTTTCCTTCTGCACTGTCCACTGACCGGCGTCAGTGATCCTATCGACGCCGGCGACTGCATACTCAGCATCCTCCATGTTTGTAACAAGGTGAAGCTTTTAGCTCCACACCCTAACAAGGACCCCTATCTATATCTAGTTGATGTGATAGAATATATCCACTAGGGTAGGGGTCTCTCTGAATCATGTATAGATGGGCCCTCTATCTATAATATATATGTAGCCTAACTAGTTGAAAGTAGGGCTAAGGCTAGGGCCAAATATAGGGCCCCAACAATATACCTCTAGTTGAAATGTTTGAAAGCCCTTATATGTATCTATATGGGCCAATGTATATGCGCAACATGATTGGCCCTCTATCTCTGCTCCATCAACTTCTTTTCCTAGATCAGGGGCCCTCACTAGAGATATATAGGGGGCCCTATATATAGGTATGGCAATCGAGTGGCAATTAAGCTTAAACTATATATACTCACCCCAGAATATAGTTTTTTTTGGCCTCCCCAGATAGAATCCAACCCCCAACCCCATCTATAGAGATTTGGCCCTACCTCCCTACCTATAATCAATCTAACAATTTGGAATGAGCCCTTCATTCGAATTCCTTGACCCAATACCAATCACCAAAAAACTATGTGTGTGTGTGTGTGTGTGTGTGTGTGTGTGTGTGTGTGTGTGTGGGGCTGATCAATGTCTATATAGCGTTGGAGGCTGTTCCCTATATATCTATGGACTGAGCATCAATTTTTGTGCTTATTCCATCCATTATTCAACTCACCTATCTATATATGGGGTATTAGACAAGCTCTAACTGCATCCAATGAGAACCATTCAATCAGGGAATGGAGATATTGCATGCACATTGGACTATATATAGTTGTAGATGAAGAGGACAAGGTGCATATATGGAAAGCCTTATATATAGATATGGTGACACCTTATATATATATGGTGACTTTGTGAGCTAAGAACCATTCCATTTCAAGACTGTGATCGAGTTTATGGATTATAAAACTATGATGGTATATGTGGTGACTTTGTGAGCTAAGAACCATTATATTTCAAGATTGTGATCGAGTCTATGGATTATAGATTATCCATCATTCAATATATATATATATATATATATATATATATATATATATATATATATATATTGTGATTGAGTCTATGGATTATAGATTATGATGGTATATATGCTAACTTTGTGAGCTAAGCAACATTCTATTTCAAGACTATGATCCAGCCTATGGATTATAGATTATCTATCATCTAAATAAATATATATGGTGACATTGTGAGTTAAGAGTCATTCCATTTCAAGACTATGATTGAGTCCATGGATTATAGATTATCCATCATCCATCTATTATATGCATGTCTCATCATCATATTCATCTCATCTAGTGCTCAAACCCCTCTATCTCATCTCACAACTCTGAACCGAAGGGAGACCTGACCTATCCCCTATCTTATATATGGATAGGGATCACGAGACTTTCTACTCTAGCTCCAATAGGGTCTCATATAGATAGATGGGGTGGAACGCACTCAAATACATAGTTTTTTTGGCCAAATATATAGTTTTTTTTCCTTTATATATATAAAAAGGGATATAACCTTCATTTGGGTTGGGGCCCCAACTATGGGTTGGGGTTGGAGATACATAAAGAAGTGAAGAGGCTAGAAGCCCACGCCCTACCCCGCCCCCCGCCCCCCCCCCCACAAAAGATGATGTTGTTGCTAATGTATATTGCACCACAAGAAGAGCTCATAGATGAATGGACTTGCTCTTAGTGAAAAGTTTGTTAAAGATTTTTGCAACCTACTCTAAAGACTGGCAAAATCGCAAGTTGATGACTTGACCATGAATAAGCTCTTGGATAAAATGCATGTGAATCTCAATGTGTTTGATTCGCTGGTGCTGAATTGGATTCTTGCATATATGTATAGTACTCTAGTTGTCACAATAGATGATGTGGGTTGCCTAAAAAAAATGCCAAACTTGGATAGAATCCACTGAAGCCAAAATAGCCACATTAGCTATGTTAATAGCTCCCCTGTACTCTACATCTGTGAATGATATAGCAATAGCATTTTACTTTTTTCTAGGCCAATTGATAGAACCAGATTCCAAAGAAAAACTGTAGCCTGAAGTGGGCTTGTGATTCTGAGTATTGCCAATCCAATTTAAATCTGAAAAACCAACCAAGTCAAATTTTATGCCAAATCTATACTAATTATTGAATATATAAAAGCCCTGAATGTAGTGGAGTATCCATTTGGCCACTTTCCAATGCAGCTCAAGGGGCTCTTGAATGAATCATGAAACAATGCCAACTACATATGAAATATTGGGCATGGTATGAGTTGGATAAATGAGGCTGCGAACAAGTTGTTGATACCAAATGGCATCGACTAAAGGTGTATAATAGTTAGGGCCAAGCTTGAATCCTAATAGAAAGGGAGTTGGAGATGGATTACAATCAACCATGTGAAACTGAGCTAGAAGATTAAGAGTGTACTTGGGCTATGCAAGTGAAATCCTTGAATTGGACTTTGAAATCTCGATGCCAAGAAAGTAATGTAGAAGACCCAAGTTTGTCATGTCAAATATATCATGTAGATTTGTCTTCATCCTTACAGTAGACGATGAAGAACTCCTGGTGATCAAAAGATCAACATAAAAGACCAATATTAGTAAAGAATCATCCTGTCGTAAGAAGTATACATTGGAGTCTGAATGACATTTGGTGAAACCTAAAGCAATAAGGAAGGAATCCATCTTGGTGTACCAAGTTTGAGGGGCCTATTTGAGGCCATAGATGGATTTCCTAAGTCTGCAAACTAAGTATGAATCTTGAACAAATCCAGGTGGTTGCGCTATTTTGATTTGTTCCTCAATGTCTCCATGAAGAAAGGCTCTCTTCACATCCATTTGGTGCACATCTCAATCATGTGTTGCGTCTGTGAAGTGTGAGTCAGATTTAAGTCTTCTTTGCATCAGGTGCAAAGGTCTCTGAGTAGTAAAGGTCCCAAGATCCTTATGCTTAGCCAAGAGGTCATTAATAATTACAACAATGGCTATAATGGCAGAAGGCTAAGGGATCCAAGAAAAAACAGTTGTAATAATCCCTTGCAAGAGAGAACTAATAACAATGCAATCAGTTCTATAAGGATGAAAAAAGAAACATCTAAGCTGAAGTAGATTATAGTTTGTTGTGGACTGTACTATCGGGTTTAAAATTGTAGAGTACAAGCAATATGAAGAAGGGAGGTCTGTAATATCCCCAAATATAAAGGAGGCCATAAACATGAATTGCATTAATGTAAATAAATCGCTAATGGAATTGCCTAAATTAGCAGCAATTAAATTAACTATAACAACAACTAAATTAAATAAATTGTCCATATGGGAAGGAGCACCACATTTAATGCAAGGAATATAAGTTATATTAATGCAAGTCATCCCATTTTATGAGAAGACGCATCACTTTGGAAAGGAGACACATCATTTGATGCAAAGCTATGAAGGGTATTTATAAGAACTTGGTGAAGGAAAATGATATATATTCAAATTTGACATTCATTCCCTTAACTGAAGTTTAGGCGGCAACCTCTTCTTTTATAATTGAGAATGAAACCCCTCATTTGTTAGATACAAGGACAAAACCCCTTGATATCAACCCCTCAAGGACAAAACCCTTTGAGTATTCTTTATTAGAATATTTATAACTAGAATTACGCATTGCACATTTGATGATTATACAACATTATTTTTTATATAAATTTATTATCTTGTTAATAAGAACATAATTTTATATTCATTGAATATTATTATTTCGAACTTTAAAAAGGAATTCTGAGAAATCCAAATTAAAATATAATATTCTGATTTGGGATGTAACAAAAACATGGGATGAGCATCTTCAACACTTGAACATAGTGCTAGGGATTACAAGACGTCACACCATTACAATTGGTGGAGGTTTGAATATTCACTTCACCTCCTAACAAGTGGGACCCAAGGGTTTTATCCCAGTAGGAGGGAGGAGCCATAGAAGGATCCAGTGGTAGGGAGAGAAGGTGGAAGGTAGCAGGGAGCTGGGACACTCCATGCTTGGCTAGGGCATGCAGATGCAGTAGCTCCACCACCAAAAAAAGTTCTTCCAATATTTCCTACTTAAAGAAAGAATGTCAATGCTTAGAAAAGTTCAAAAATTATAGCTGCTTGTAAACTTTTGTAAGCTTTTCTATCTAACAATAAAGAGGGAAAAAAAGAATGTTGTATTTGGGAGAACAAGGGCATACTAACCAGGTAAAAAGGTTATACAAGCAGTGCCAATGGAAGAGAACACTACATCATTCGAGTTTCTGGGTTTAAATTCTTATACATCATCTCTGAAATTTTTATTATGAAAATTTCAGATTCCTTAGATAATATTTCAATCAGAATTGCATAGGTATGAACTCCCATTTTTATTACAATAATTTGAGAGCACAATAAATAACTTACTGTGTGTTTCGAATATGGATTTATAATAGTTATAGTAAATATATTCTCTATTTTTCTTGAGCTTGTATGCTTTGTTCAATGGGAAGAGATAAAATTTTATTATTTTTGGCATTTTAAGTTTGGAGCTTCAACGTCATACATAAGGCCAATCCTCTTTACATTCTCATACAATATGTTTGCAAGGGATAAGTAAATTGTTATAGTCTTGGAAAATTATCCTATAGGTATTATTATTAAGACCATATTGCTTTAGACATAATTGAGTTTAAAGGTTTTTCATGGTTTTTGTTGTTTCAATAGTTATGATTGTGGAAATTGGATAAGGTATAAATTGTGACTCCTTTCATATAATTGTGTAAGGTGTCTATTAAATATTTTATAGCTCTTCAAGTAATTTCGCTAGATAAAAATGTTCTCACCGTGATATATACTTAAAACAGATTTCAATTCTATTCTAACCCCCTGTAGGGACTTGGCACATGGCGTCCTTGTTTATATTCATAAGTTAAACCTAATATTTCTAGCTTTCTATTTACGTGAACTATGTACAACTGCTATTTCTGCATATATCTCCAAACAAGTTAAGGCCGTGTTGGTTTGTTTCAAAAAAATAAAATTTGCTAATCCTAGTATAAATATGCATTTCACATTAGACAAATGTGAAAATATAAAATAGTTATATAACTAAAAAATAAGAGCATATAGCTTGTGACCACCTTACATATCAATGCGGGTTTAAACTCTGACAGCGACATAACACAACTTAAAAACAATAAAATTTATAAAAATGTGATGGCCTTCCCCAAACTTACAAACTCAAAAAAAAGTCATATCTCTGCTCTCCACTTAAACCCTAAATCTTGAACACCTACCTATGTAACTCTAAAAACAATTATTTTTCTAAGCTTATCTTACTGATTTTTTTTCTTTTTGGATTCTACAAATTAAATGTTCAATTCATTTGTTGCTGCTGGGAATTGAAATTTTGCTTATCGATTAGCCATCTTTGATTAGCTATCAACAATGGGGTGAGGCAAAAATCAATAAAATCATAAATTCAATGGCAAAACAGGAAAACACAAAGAAGAAATTACACTAGGCGAAGATCATATGAAGATTTTCTCTGAGAAAGACATGGACAATGAAATCAATATCTGTAAGTTCAATGTTTAAAACCCATTTATTTATTTGCTTGTTTTGAACATTTAACTTAAAACACTAAACCTTAACTGTAATTTGTCCACATGAGTACTTTTTTGGTAAGAGTTACTTGGATAAAATTGGGTATTGTGCCTTACATAAAAGTGGATAGTAGATTGTACAATAGTGTTATACAAGACTATCGTTAGGGTTTTAATGAATAATTTTGATTATAGATCTCAAGCTTCCACAATCCATATTGTTTATGAAACCAACGTTGGGAAGAAATTGTAGAAAGATTTGAAATTGATATTTGGGCCACACTTTGTTGATGATGTGGCCTGAAAAGTCAATTAAAAATCCTTCTACTCATTTTTATCTTCTTGAAGCTGTTAATGTGAAATCTTAGAATCCCATTGAAAAGTTTATGATTTCGTGAAACGAGCAAGTTAATGTTCAATATGCAATAAAATGAAGCAGAAAGAATTGCAATTCAAAAATCAGAGTTCAATGATTCATTCAACTTATTCCAGAAAAAGCAAAGTAAATCCAATATCTAGAAAGCAAGTTTATGGCCAAGTGTGGAAATGTAAGAGTAACACTTACTATGGAATGTACAAGTATTCATGAGGAATATTGAGCACAATAAAAATTTAGTAGTATGCCTATGCACATTCACTTTGAGAGTTGCTCATATTGTAAGAATTATACAAAGGACTAAACTCGGAATGCAAAACATGGAAAAGAAAACATGTAAGTCATGACACACATAATATTATCAAATAGGATTTACTCTATAGAAACTAAGTGTAGGAAAACTCCAGCATTTGGGATTGTGCTTCCAATCCATTATCACCAAGAAAGGAAGGTTTTAATCTCCCAAGACTATGTCATATAACCAACAATCTATCTACAGTATATATATGTGATGAAAAGCTTCCACTTTTTTGTCTACATAAGATTTACTCTATAGAAACTAAGTGTAGGAAAACTCCAGCATTTGGGATTGTGCTTCCAATCCATTATCACCAAGAAAGGAAGGTTTTAATCTCCCAAGACTATGTCATACAACCAACAATCTATCTACAGTATATATATATGATGAAAAGCTTCCACTTTTTTGTTTAAACACTAATTAGTGTTAAACATATTCCTAAACACATTAATTATCAATAAACTAATACATTGATTGTTTATAAAATTCGCCCATAGTGTTTAAATCTATTTGGTTTCTTTTCGCCATTAAACTGATGTCATCGCGGCTTTGTATTGTTCAAGTAATAATTAAAAAAAGACTTGGAGGTTTTTGCAGCATCGTTTCTTTATTTTCAATGGGAGATTTGCGTCCTAGGGTTTATCGTAAAAGTGGATTTATTTTATGCTTTCTGAGCTACGAGTTAATGGACAAAGAACAGTAAATTAACAATAAGTATTTATTCTTTAACTTATTAAGTGGCCTTTGGCATATCTATTCTTGTGTGTTTGTTGCCGTGTAAGTTAATATAATGGGAATTTAAGTAGCTAAAATGTTTTCAAGCTTTCTGCATTGGAATTTGGTCCTCTTTTATAGTAGAACTTTCAAGCTTTCGCAATTCATTATAATTGAGAACAATAGAAGCTTTTGTATAAAAAACCACAATTTTTAATTTCATGAAACATCGAGGTTTCGGGTCACACTTAGTGGTACACTGGGTGTAGTGGTGAAATGGCGAGTTTGAGTCTACTACTGAACTTGGTCATGATGTCCAGCTCGTAGGAGTACAGAATTTGAACGATATATAAATATAACAGATAAACAATCCCCATGGGCTTTGACAGGGAGGGTCTCATACACCAGATTGGTGTCTCGATCAGTGGTGAGCTAAACAATCACCTATAACTTTTAACAGAATTGTGCTAAATTGTATATTAAGGTTCTTTAGGTAAATTGTAACCCTCACCCTGATGGTCCTTATCATCAAACCTGAAATGCCTTTACAGTTAGAATCTACATAAGACGGGTTTCTATTTTGTCAAACTTTGCCTTGGACTTACACAGTTTGGATATAGTCCGTCATTGTGGCCATGCTAGCATGAGCAGCTTGCCCAGTGGGCTGAATGTTTGCGGCACGCATTAAGAGATTTTATGGTATGCAATTTTAATGCTTTTCCTTTAAATAGTAGTGGTAATTTTGAATGCAAAATTCTAAAATTCTGTAGCATATCAGCATATACTTTATTCCATGAGACCATTGGGTTGCAAAAGGCCCCTGATTGGGTGGAGCGCTTATCGAGAAAACTTTTGGGAGTCCCTTCCATGGGACCATTGCCTAGGATGCCTGAGTTTGAGTTTGGCTGTGGAAAATTTTCTGACAGGGGATATTCACCAGTCCCTGGAGGTAGGTTTTTGATTACACTAGAATTGAACCTAATTGCAGGAAGAATCATCCTAGCCCTGTGAGTGGTAAAAGCTTAATAGTCTTACATGTGTACTCAATAAAAGGGTTCTTCCCATCTTGGAGACATGTTTCTGCATGTCATTTATGTCTGCTCAGTCATTTTTCATATTTTGTCGAGCCCTCTCTCTTCCTTCAGATGAGGACCCTGTAAGCATATAAATGACCCTTGCCTTATATTTCTCTTCTCTCCCCTATCAAATTGAGTTGGGGCTTGAATGCAAGTACTGCCTTTTAGAAAGTGAAGAAAGAGTGACCATGAAGAGATATAGTGCATAGCCAGCAGAGAATCAGATAAGGAATGTATTTTGATGTACATGACAAGGAGAAGTCCGTTAATAGATACCTTGCATGGCAAATGGATTGTCAAACTGGGCGGGTGCATGGCCTTTCTTGGTTAGTTAGAAGCTTGAAGCTATTTTGATCCTAAAATTTTCGCCACTGAAACTGAAGATGAAACCGTTGAATTTAAACTGCTAATGCTGTGAACAGATTCTGAGAAAGTGAAATTAATAGAAATCTAAAACTACTTTATATCTGAAATTGCGAAATAGTAAAAACTAAATCTGAAGCTTGAGTAAAACAAAACTATGTAACTGCTGGAGACAAAACTAAATCTTTAGCTGTCTAAAAATTAGAATTCGGCGCTTTTTCCAAGGACTGGAAAGAAATCAAAGCCGTGACATCACTGAAAACAGATGAAAATTGCGTAAAAATAGATAACTTTCCTTAGGAGGTGTGGATGCCAATTGAGGGTGAATCCAGTAAAGTGTCAATGCTATCTTGGCCAAAAACAGTCATCAAACTAGTGCCACAAGGGCTTCTTTCCAAAACATGTTCCACTTTACTAGCTAAGAGTCTCTTTATAACCTTCTTCTCACTTTTGATTTTTAGCCACTGGCATGTGGGAAAACTAGTATTCCTTTCAAGAAGCTACATCTAATAAATCAAAATGAAATGGACCCACAAGGCTTGGCCCCACTGACCAACAAAAGACAAAATAAAAAAATAGTTTCTAGGGGGCCAGTTGACAGTTTCTAAAAGAGCTTAGTTACATGAAAATGTGGACTGAGCCCACTGTCATAGAATAAAAAGGTTCATAACAGTTCTACCTCTTTGAATTGCTTTGCCCCCAAAGCGATGGAACTTATGAGTGTTAGAAGTTGAGATTCTCGAATATTCTTCAAGTCTTCTTAACAATCCTTGAGAAAAATGATCCAGTAGATTCCAGAGGAACAATTGCCGATTGAAAAAAATCTTGCTCTTCACATAACGTCCACATATGAGAAGGGAAAATGCTCCAACATTCACCTCCCACGTATATAACGTCCACAGATGAGAAGGGCAAATGCTCCAACACTTACCTCCCAAGTATAAGCATGTACCACATCATCGTCCTCTCCAATAATGTATCACAATTCTTCCTCAATTATGCATTTATAGATATGCTGAAGTTGGTACGATTTACAAAGAAAATTGTATGCTCTTTATTGAATTGATGGAAGAGCAATTGTAATACTTGTAAGCAATAGCTGCAAGTTCTTTAGTGTTTCAGCAAGCTGTGTCCATGGAGAACAATGCAGAGCTCCATCCGAGTCCACTTTAGCACACAATTTAATTGCTCCTAATGTCTTTGCTATTACTAGCAGGCAATCTTCAATCAATAGTGTACTTGCTTCTCTAGACTAGGCCATTCAGATCTGAAATCAACCCTGGGCATAGGTTCATCCCATGAAAGTGCTGCAAATCTGGAAAAATATTTCTCAGCCGTGGAGCCATGATGTCCGATCTAAACACAATACTTATGGGTTCTTTCCTTTTTTCCAAAAATATAGTACTAAAAGAGAGTGTAGGCTGCATGTATTTGGTGGTTACTAATAACCCTTTCCTTTGTCTTTGTTGGAGTCTCTCTTCTAACAGAAGCTGTAAGAGGATCATTACTACAACTATTGAGCAAGCTTTCAGTCACATCCACGTTGTCAGACTCATTTTGGAAAGGCCACCAACAAGGCTCAAATCTTTGCCAATCACTTATTTGCCCCATTGTCTATAAAACAATACTTTTTCTTTGATAATTAGTCAAATTTCTATATAAAACATATAGAATATTTAGGACATAGAAGAATACTATTATATTAATACTTATTTAACAATTCACTATTGATAAGATTTACCAGGATTTCTGTACTTCAAAAAGTACAGGTCTCCTTAATATTACCCCTGTAGACTCAAAGCTATCTCAGATTTCTTTTGATGCTGATCAGTCCCTGTGCCTTTGTGAAATTAATTATATTAGTATTACAAACAGTAAGCATAAAATACGAGTAAAAAATATACATGTTAGATTTTTTAGATTCACACAGGTGGACATTTTGTTTTTCTGGATATCACCTTGTAATAGGGAAACGGCACAATGATATTCAAGAAAAAAAAAAAAAAGTATAAATGTTGGATTTTTCAGATTTCCATAGTTGGACTCTTTGCAACCCTTGAAAAATATTTTATTATAGTGCTCATAAAACCAGTATAAGAATGTATATGAGCCTTGATTGCATGTGGATGAATGAATTGTGTCTGAAATATTTAGAAACTTGTTAGACACTGATCAAGTAACTTTAACCCTAGGACATCTTGCATTTTTATGAAATTGAGTAAATTTCAGTGTATGTTGCACTTTGTTCTTTCACATGATTCTGATCCAAAATTTTGCAAATTTATATGATGTTCTTGATGCTGTCCTTAAGAGGAAATGTTAGGGATTGTGGATGCAATGTCAGCATCGTGGTTGCCCTAGATGTGTTTAACGGGAGATGTTAGTAGTGTAAACCCACCTTAGTGGACCGCTTTTGGTCGGCCCTTACTTTTGCCAACCAAATTTGTTGCCTGTAAAAGCAACTCACTCATTTGTCATTTGACAAGCAATCGCATTCATTCATATGGCATTGTAATATATTTACTTTTCATTTCTCTATGTTTGTTCATTGCAATGTTCTTTGCTTTTATGGGAGTGCGAGTGCATATAACAAGAAACTTATATGATAATGCTTTCATATCATTAATTTTTCTGAAAATGGAGGACTAATAAAAATCGTATAGGACAACATTAACTAGCTTCAGAGATTGAAACATAAACACGTACAGTTTTTTATATTGTTGCTTACAACTGTGTAGATTAGAAAGTTAAATTTAACATGATGTCTTATGCTTGTGTGGGATTGAAAAGGTCATTGAGTTATTTCCATTCCAAATCTAAGCTAATAAAGTTTATTACTATCAATATACAAATTAAATTTATATGTTCATATTCTGTGCAGATTTTTGGGATTATAAGAAGTCAAAAAAATGGGAGAAAGGAAAGTTATGAACAAATTCTATATCCTCCCAATTTTGATCCCTCCGAAATACACAGAAGTAAGCAGCCCAAAAACCAACAGATAATAGAATGCATGACGCTCCCAATGATTATCCGCTGCATTACATGTGGGAATTATATTTACAAGGGTACCAAGTTTGATTCTCACAAAGAGGATACTATTGGTGAAACATATTTAGGTATCTAAATATTCAGATTCTACTTTAAATGTACAAAGTCTTCTATAGTGAAGATTTAAACACTAGAGACCACATCAAACATTAAGATTGTCAACCATTGACAATCGAGGTGATAGTGAAGATTTAAACACTAGAGACCACATCAAACATTAAGATTGTCAACCATTGACAATCGAGGTGAGAGCCAGTCATATTCCTTGCTAGAAATAACTCAGAATAGGAGTATCCACATAGCACTTCCAATATTTTCACCATAACCTTCCAAAAAAACAAGATGGAAATTTCACCTGTAGAAATTCTCTATAACCACTTACACTTTTTAGATATGATAGATTGCATTGCACCTAGTACATAATGTAGATTGCATTGCAACCATGTACACTTTTCTGTCTAGACAATATTTACGCGCATCTAAAGAGTAATTAGCACTGCATGATCTTTGACTGATCATACACTGACACCTATGCTGTCTCCAAGCATGGCAACGACAACGTCATCTTTGACTGAGACACCCACCCTATTGCTGACAACCCTTTCATGTATTCTTCAGTGGCGATGGTAGTATTTCGGTGAGTACCTCAGGGTTTTTCAACAACGTTTCCAGACAAATGCAGACCTTCCCAAAGATGGCTTCCAGATTAATGCCAGGGATTATTACCGGTGTGAATGGCTGGTTGGTTTTTTCTGGTCTTAGGAAGTTTGAAAGGAGTATCAAAGGCATTTACACGGTAGAACCTAAGTGTCTCTTAGTTAGTGCAGACAAGTATTTTAAACAATGAGAAGCCATATTTCCTCAGAGCCAGAGGAATGCATATGAGGTGTACTTGTGCCATGAAACAAAAGACACCAAGACAATGCAAGTTTCACTCAAGGGTGAAGATGGCAGTAGTGCAGAAGCAGTTGTAGTGTGCCATGCAGACATGAGTGTTTGGAATTCCAACCATGTGGCATTCTGGGTGTTGAATGTGAAGCCAAGTGATGCAGCTGTCTGCCATTTCATTCTGCAAGATCATATTGTGTGGCTACTAACCAAGTAGACCACATCACTCTTTGCCTGTCTCTCTAATATGCCATGACATATTACTTAATAGCTCTTGCCGGAAAGGGGCAAATTACGTCGGAAGGGATGTAATTTTCTATTTTGGTAAAGCATGGTTTTGTAAAGGGAAAGAGTGTAAATTGGTAGTTGTACCTCACTTGAAATCTATGACAGTTGACCCCGTCTAATGTGCACAATGTGGCATGTAACGATAATCTAATATTTCTGGTGGAGGTGATAGTGGAAAAAAAGGTTTTGTGTTTCTTCATACAACATGGCGAAGTGGGGAAGGGCAAGGCCATACAAAACATGGAAGCGATAAATTTTTTAAGTTGAGCTAGGTGGTGATGGAAAGGGCAATGACAAGGTATTTCAAGTGATGGGTTTGATGAACCCTGGGTAGATACACATTCAAAATTTAGTGACATGTCACATCTATGAATGCAACCTATAGCATGCATAAATGAGTTACAAATTAGATTCCAAGACCTCAATGCGTTGCCCCCACATCAATGGCATTCCACTGTTGATTCGAGCCATATATTAGGCGTGGATTCCTGCAGCAATCAAATCGACTCTCATAACGACCTCATCCACCCTTGACAATAGAAAATGGCCAATAAAGGATGCCGCCACCTTGCAAGTTGTAGACCCTTTTGCAATGTGCACTGGTCATGTAAATCAAAAGCTGCCCTGAATTTGGGTTTGGTCTACAATATCCCTTGAAATACCTTGTCATTACCCCTCACCATCACCGCTCATCTCCCCTTGAAATCTTTCGCTATTTGCATGTTTTGTATGTTCTCGCCCTTTCTTCTAGGGGTTTGAGTATGGCATTTACGTATGTTCTTAAACCTGATGTTATTGCTCTAGGTGCTAATATGTCACCGTAGAGAAAGATGCTCGTCTTCCTAATGGTAACTTGTTCGTCGATGCTAATATTATATATTTAATTGAATATTATATATATTCATTTAATATTATATACAAATAACACTTATCCCATATAATTTACACCACATGCAACTGAGTTAAATTTTAAATTGACATGTCAATGTAACAATAGTGCAAAATGATGCATGTCATTGATATCAAAGCAAGATGGTGGCATCTTTGATTGGCCATTTTTTTATTCTCAATGTTGCATGAGGATGTCATGAGAGCTGATTTGATTGCAGCATGGCTCCACATCTCATGTGCAGCGTGAATCAATAATGCAATGCTGCTGATGTTGGGATAAGACATTGTTCAGATGATATCGTACACCAAAGGGTTCACATCATTTACAAATACAATAGCTATTGTTAGTGTTATTAAGAACAATAATGGAAAAAGCTTGAAAATATCTGTATGGCATCCTACATGATCAATTAGATTATATAGGAGGCGTCTTTCATTACAAAAGTCTTTTCCATTTTTGCCTAATTGGTTTTAGATAATGCTAATTAGGTTTTAAATAACTAAATCCATTGGAATTTTTATCTAGTTAGTTTTAAACTCATCTAAATTGACATGTGGTACATTCTCTACATTTTCAAAGGTACCATTAGATAACCTTTATTAATTGAAATGACCCTTGTTTCAATCATGTATAGGGTAATTGAGGCAACTTGATGGAAGCTACATATTACATTGATATATGTTAAATGTCACTGAACTTAGCACATGTATCCATGTAGCCTTTTTTGAGTCCATCATTTGAAATACCCTGCCATTTTCCCTCACCATCCCCATCTAGCTCTTCTTGAAATATATTAGCGTTTTTATACTTTGTATGGCTTTACCCTTATCCACAACTTTGTCATTGCTCAAGCTCACCATGAAACAAAACGTCTCCTCCCCGCATAATTCATTGCCGTATGAAGGAACACGTGACCTCATTTTTCATTGTCATCTCCCCCAAAGATATTAGATTATTGTTGCTTAACACTTCGTGCACAAGAGGTGATATGGGGTCAACAACCATGGGTATTGAATGAGGTACGATTGCTGACTTACACTCCTATGATTTACAAACCTGCTTTACCAAAACAAAAAAAATTATCCCACATAGTGTAACTTGCACCTTTGGGGCAATGGCTAGTCTCTCTCTCTCTATATATATAAATATATACACTATATAGAATATAGAATATATTGCATCCCTAAGACTATGTTCTCTGCTATTTTTTTTATATTAGAGGAATCAGTAACTAGGAGCAGCCTCAGACCCCCAAGCCAAGTGTCTGAGTCCGACCAAGCTGATGCGTTAACCCTTGGCTTCGCTTAAATGCCCCACTCCAGTGTTGCAATTTAAATCAGGGATTTGAAGACTACTAGGTTGGGTGACTTTAATGTCTCACCTTTCAACTAGTTGGTCCAATCTTAGGGGGCGTGTTCTTTGTTATTTTTATTTCCCCTATACTCTGCAAATTTCAACTCAAATTCTATTCATTAGTCAGCTGCCTCAAAGGCTCTTTTTTAACCGAAACATATTTGAAACCCAACGCAAAAAGTGCCAAATCAAAAACCAAGTCAACAACGGACACCAGGCGCTCTCTGGGCTAATTGTTTTCATTTTTTGCTAATTTGGGATCGGTTCAGCCATGAATGATCTTGTTAGTAGTGTTCTGACGACAAGTTCAATCATGGTCATGCCCGTCTATATTTGGTTGTTTCTTCACAAAGGGTTGGGTTTGGCATGAACGCATGTCTGGGACCTTTTTTTTAAAACAAAACATGTAGGAAGCTTTCTTTGGCGTCCCTTCTTATTTTCAGCCGCTTATAACATATTCCACACACTTGTTCAATTTTTCCTTAGCTGTTTACAATTTTAGAAATGATCAAGTTACATGAAGAATGATGCTCTAAGAGTCATACTAACCTCTTAAAGTCTTCATTATAGTTCAAAAACTCATACTTGGTAGCCCAAAATTTTGACTTGGCCTCAATACTCAATTACTTGGCAACTTTATCACTACTTAAAAAATATAGAAATCCATAAAATAATTTTAATTAACATATAAAACACTGCTAAAAAGCATGAGAAATGAATGTGGAGAACACAAGTATATTTTATTTTAGTTATTGTAACTTCCCCAAATGGGGACAAACCCTTGAATTCTGTTTTTTACTATTAAACTCTCGCTGCATTTCAATTTCCCTATTTATTACAATAAACCCTAACATGTAAACCCTCACACAAGCTGTCACAAAATTATTAAAACCCTAGTAGTGATTTAATCAGCATATCAAAGAGAGATTAGGGCATCAATTTCAAAATTGGCACAAACCCTAAACACATGCAATAAATTTCATATTGTTGGAAATGCTCCAAATGGCATTACAATTAATATTTAAATATCCCCAAAAATTACAGAATATTATAATAAATTCAGCCAATGATCTTGGCTCAAAATTCAACATTTTCCAATGTAGTTTGCTGGAAAATAATTGCAAAAATTACCAAATACAATTGCTGCTGTTTGGATCTTCAAAAAGGGATGAAATTGCCCTTGGAGACCCACGCTTCACCCTAGGGAGGAGTTGTTGACCTCCCCTAGCAGTTCGCTGCCAGCCCTAAGGGTTTTTCCTTCACTCGTTGCCCTTCCTTTGTTGTGCTCAAACCCCAAACTTGTGTGTCACACCTGTTGCAAATCAAAATGGTGTTTAGAACACCTTTGCGAATCCAATTCACACAATGCAAGCTCCATATGAAGCTGCCCTAGCTAGTTCGTAGGGGTTTTTGTCCCTAGATCCAGTCACCTTGAAGGGTTTCATCCTCAAGGGTATAGGCTAAGATTTTCATGCTTGAATCTTATAAATTTGTTTTTTTTAATCAAAATTCAGCATCCTCCTCAAATGCATCCTCTCCCCCCTTAAATTCCCACTCCCCAAGTGGAGTGCCCAAATTGGAGGGAAAGCAAAATGAATTATAAGGTCAATTTGCTTTTAAAATCACTTAATGGACTGTGAGAGCCCCATTACCCAAAAAGGCCCCTCTTCATCTTGAAATTAGAATGTCTGAAATAAAAAGTACCTTTTTCTTATTGAAGAGAGGGTAGTGCTTCCTTTTTAATCCCCTTTTTTCCTTTAGCCGATAAAAAACACCAAACAGTAAAACTAAGTGTCCTTTTTGCACTCATGTCCAAAAGGGGGACATGACAATCCTCCCCGTCCAAAATTGCTTGTCCTCAAGCAATAACAACATCCATGGAGTTGTCCCAACACGTTGTTGCATGCAAAGTCCACCTCTAGTTGTTTCCCATGGAAGAGAAACCTCATGTTGCACCCCTTTGCTGCTGTGTCTACCAAATGATGGCTGCTCATTTGTGTCAGGAACAAAAATACCACATAGTGTAGTCCTTCCTTCTCCAAATGAAAGCTTTCCATGGCTGTATCTTCCATTGCTAGGCATGGACCAGCTATTAGTACTCTCTGAAACAACCAAGCTCAATCCGTTTTCAAACAAGTGGCTGCCCTTAATATAGCTTGCATTATGGACACATAACAGCTGTCAGTTCCCTCAAAACTGTCCTTCAAGCACACAATTTCAAACACCCTAAGGGATGGAAACTTTATCATAAGCGCTGTAATCCAACCTTCCACTCTTATACTCATGTGCTTCTTTATCTTGAAGGAAAATATCCTCAAGGTACTGCTATGTTTGGAGTTTATAGGGCTGTGATCATGCAATTTAAACTCTTCACCATATGGATGAGCTGTACCTTCAAAAATCAGGTACAAATCAGACCCCTTGGGGGGTGGAGATGTGTCAAAATAGTCACAATCCGGTCCTAATGGTGGTCCGACACATAGAACAAATACATTAGTGAAAACAAGTATGTTTAACAACACTTTTCTGCAGACTTCACCATGCTTAAAAAACATGGTATTAGATTTTCTCCCCTCATGGATTCCCCAAGGTTTGTTTATGTTCATCCATATATGGTTGTAGTATGATATTACCTCTCTCCAAATTACTCTTTCCATGGTTGTAAACCCTCTCAACTTGGCTACAATCCATCCCTTAATGCCCGTCCTCCTGTGATGCTTCATTTTGGTGGGAAAGATTCCACAAACAATGCTGTACTTGATTTTGGGGGCCTGTAATTGAAGATTACAGCCTTGTGCCTCCCAAAAATTTTGAAGTTATTCACTCCCAACTCATCCTTAGGGAGTTCCCTCATACATCTCGCCCTTAAAGAACATGCCATGAGCCTACAACTTATCTTAGTGAGGCTGGAAGAGTCATAAACAACATGATAGGGAACTATATTATGGCTGCCCCTTATAGCAATCTCCCTTTGTATGTGTACCTTGGAATGGTGGCTCCTTGGGAATGTGCCCCCATACCCCTTAAGGCTCTCAACGTACCTTAAAGCTTCCCCATCAAACCATAGGTATGACTTGCCAATGAAATAAATAATTTTTAACAACCTTGGAAACATACCTTTTGTGTGGATACCTTGGTGAGGTGGGCAACCTTGCCATGATGCCCAAATGGATGTACATTACTTATCCTCTTGCTGCCCTTTCCAATCATTCCCTCCGTATACATCATCAATGCATAAAGTTTGAGGGTTTTTTCCCTCTATGGTGCTGCCCCTATCATGTCTTCCTCTCCTCATGAGTTGAAGATTATTTTTAGCCATCATACCAAATTTCCCAGAATATATTGTACCTGAATAGAGATGGATTTCCACCAAACCTTTCAACCTCCTTGTACATGCATAGGGCTGACCCTGTACACCTTTTCCATAATTTGTTCCTTCACAATTTTTAGGATTTTTGATGTATGGAACAATTTAATTTTGCACAAAAACCTCAGAATTTTCTGAGTATGTCATGGGCCTATTCCTCATAACCATTTCGGATTTCCTTATTCCGTTCACAAGTTGAATTTTTTCCCTATGAAAGAGCTGCTTTGAATCTTCATTTTCATAAATTACAATGTTGCTAAAACATGAAATTAAGGGGTCTTCAACATACCTTAGTGGCTGCCCATACTCAGATTTGGCCACTCCCTTAGCCCCACTGAATAAAAAACACCTTCCAAAATTCATATGTACATCATTGAGAACCGGAAAGAAGGAATCCATGCCCTTTTTGTTACTCCAAGCACCATTCATTTCATCATCACCTTCATGTATTGGTCCATGATGATGACAGTCTTGCCATGGGGCACTAACCAATATCCAAATTGCCATTGGCTCATCTTTTCGTATATTAACAACTCACCATAGATGCTATATTAGTAAGCAACAATTTTGAAACACACTCATACCTTTCTGGCTGCCCATACCTTGTCCACCCTTCGTGACACCTTCAATATCTTTTGCTTTGGAATTTAGAAATGCCTCCTTTAAGACATGCTTATCCAAGAGGAGCTGAACATACATATTTCTGTACCGTTGTTCTAAAAATTAAAATGTGGGATTTACCTTGATCCTTACCAAACCATCCAAATACCATATGCATACCAGGAATTTGCATTTCTCAATCCTTAAATTTTCTTGGGGAAATTTCATCCTCCATTTAGTGCCCTTCATCTTATCTTCATTGTTAGCATGATCGTCATGTTGATCAAAATATGGTAATGATATAGCAAGGCAGTTATGCAACAATTCCTTGTTATGAAGATAATTAAATAGCTTACCTTTAGATGTTGGTCTAGGATTTACAGCTTCGATCTTAGGTGCTTGACATCCCTCATGTAATGCTTGTTCTTATTTATCCTTGGGAAGTTTCAATTTTTCTGATTTTTCTCCATTAGTGCCTACCATTTGTAAATCCATTGGTTGCCCAAGAACTTGTTGTAAAACCTCTCCTTGCTGCCCCAATTTTTTTGGTTTTTAGGACTCAGAGAATTCAACACTTGGTTGCCCCAAAGTGCTTGATTTTTTTTCATTGATGTCTTCTACTTGCAGCCCCCTTCGTTGCAAGTGTGCGAACTCTCTGAAGTAAAGCTCTAGATCAACCCTATCAAACCTCCCAATGAGCCTCTTGCTGTTGAATTCTTCATAGTTGTCTATGAGGTGATGCCCTTGGGTTATCAATTCATGGTGCCACCAATCATGGGCCACCCCTTCTAAATACATTGTGATGAACCTTAGGACCTCCTCTACCTCTATGGGATGAAGTGTAAGGTATATACCTAACTTATCAATCCATGCCCTATCTGAAATATTTTTAGAACCATCGAATGTGTGAAGAGCAATATTCCTCAAGGCATCATGTAACTCTCGTCCAACCCAAGTATTTCCCCTACCTTTTTTCATGACACAAATCATTGAGGTCCATCTCCTTTCTGAAAGGAGGTGAGTATGTCATATATTCCTCATAAATCTCCATCAAATATGTTTGAATGGAAGGCTGCTCCTTCCTTTCATGAGCTTTAGAGGATTTCTCGAACTTTGCAGTGCTACATTATTACCAATAGGGAAATTAAAGAATATATTCAAGATGTATGAGTGCTTTTTTCCCATCATTATGGGAAAAAAAATTGAAATTTTTGTTTTTTTCCAAAAACTCTCTCTTTAAAGAAAAGGGTTGCAACTTTTATGTCACAACAAATCCTCTCAAGAACTTGACCCTCTTTTGGAAATGCTTGCAACAATTACTTAAAATAGGGAATCTTATTTGTTTTGATATGAAACTATACATGCAAATTTGAAATAGTAAATAAATTCTGATTAATTACTGATTTTGGTAAGTTGTAACTATACTTGAAATAGATGAGAGTAATTAGAAAACTTACAAGAGAAACAAAAATTTGCCCAGCCATTTGATCCGAAATGTATCACGGTGATTTTTGACTTTCAACTTTTTAACTACGTTCAATCCAAATACAAGAAAGGTAAACTGAGGTTTTAGGACATGAATCATGATTCAGAGGCATGGAAATTGATCAGAACACAACGGAGGTCGGTAGCTTGAAAATCTGGAATCTGATGCAGTTTAAGGTCCGTTCGAGTTAAAAGAGCAGCTAGTGATGTTGGCTAGCATCATGAGTTTGATTGATGTAATGCAGTCTAGCTGACATTGGCGGATTGGCCAACATCAGGTAGTGTGGCAAACATCATGCCTTTTGCTTGATTGAAACATACTGTGGAAAAAACGAAGGTACAAATGGTAGATGGAACGGTAGACAATTGAGATGCAAAAATTGTATTGGGAAAAATTAATTTTTGTAAAAGTATGTGTTTTTCAAAAAAATCGTGATTAATCAGAAAAAATTGGAAAAATTTAAAACTGCGGAAAAAATATGTTAAATGGAGAAAAAATTGTTTTAAAAAAAATGTAAAGGCATTTTCATTCCATAGAGATATACATTAGGGATTTCAATTGCATGGAGAATAGATACAAATTATAAGACGAAGAGAAATGAGATTATACGCCATTGGATATCAGATCGATCTCGTTAAGTCAATCCACTGATCTTTCTTGCTGGCATCTAAGATTATCAAATAGAATACATATGTTAGTGACTTCGACGAATAATAGTTTACAAGAGTATAAATCAACTTTTCATATAAATTAAGAAGTAGATATGTTTGTACTAGTGTATTAACTCCTCTCTCCCTTCATTGAATGATCCGTGTGTGATCCGCCCCCTTCTCAACTTATTGGTATTGCAGCTTTTGCTTAACATTGTTATTTAAGTTCTTGTACCTAGTTATGGCTTGATGCTTGTATTTTGAAACTCTTGCTTTTTGGGCTAGCCACATTTTTATTTTAAACCATCTTTGAACTTTGCCTCTTTATTGTGAATTAATAAAGAAATAAATGGATGTGGGGTTTTTAAAAATTGTTATTATTTTTCAACCCCAAAATTACAGAGATATATATGCACCTTTAGTAATTATGCTGATAAGCATTTTACAATGGTAATGGGCATTGGAATGTAATGTTGTGAGTTGTTCACAATTTGGTCGACCTTAAATTTCACATCCGTTTAACCATCACATGGCAATGTCAATCTTAAATTTGACATTCATTGGACTGACACTTTTTTTTTTCTTTTTGTCTTGGAGAAGACAGTGGAAAAATTGTAATATTTTGGCCATATGATGGAGTTTGGAGTCTATTTTTTAAAGAAAGATTTTGTTCGAGCATGATGTAATGATGTAACTAATTGATGTCATTTGTTACCACTCAAGAAAATTTTGATAAATCAATTTATTTAAAAAATCTAAAATAAAAATTTTGATTTCAAATAATCTATATAATATATATATGTTCTATTTTAAATTCATTTAATTTCATATGAGAAAATGATAACTAATCCCTAGATTTGACCATAAAAGAACCTTACCTTTTCTTGTTTTAAATATTGTATTGTAACAAGTTATTCTGTTTATATTTTTTTTAAACTTGTGGGCAATTTCCTAACCTAAATTTCAGCAAGGTTGTCCAAAATTAAGTCTTATTCATCTGTTGACATTTTATTTTATTTTATTTTTTATTTTTTTGAGTGCCTACATTAACACATTTGGAAGGACATTTAAATATGCCCTAAATTGTTTTAGGGCAACTCTGCGACTATTTAAGTATTGTACAACTACAAACCATAGTTATAATAAAATCCTGCCATCCTCAATAGAGTCACATCTTGTTGGGTGTAAATCAAACTATTCCTTAAACCGACATAGAAAGAAATAACCTACAATTCTGATGGGAGAAATGCCTTGAGAGCCATCAGATTTCTTATAATAGTTTGCAAATCACTTTTTTTTTATAGCCAAATAAATCATAGATTTTAGAAAAAATAGGGTTAAAATCACGTTTTCTAGAAAATCATGATTTTTGGGTGATTTTCCACAAGTTTTTCATTGTTGACTGTTGCTGGGACATATTGCGATTTTTAGGGTCGAATAAAGCATTTTGTGCCACATTTCAAGTATGCTCATTGTGCTTACTATAGATGGAATGATGTGGAACATATGAGTGTGGTGGGAAGACTAATTAATTACTTCAGAAGTATAACTCACACAAAAGAAGTGTAATCACTCCATAAAATTCCACTCCAAGACCATTTCAGAGGAGAGAGATTAGTTTTAAGGAGAGAAGATTGGTGGTGTTTTGGAGTAGGAACATAGATAAACACAATGTCTATGCTAGCTATGTGCTCTGCAGTGAACTCACTTTTATTGAATGTCCATTTTAAGCATTACTTGTCTTTTTATAATTTTATTTATCTTTATAGAGGGTTTCTCAACATAAAACGTCCCTCTTTTGAGCATCTTCGAGGGCCCTTGCATTGTTCTCATCCCCATGCACAACCTTCCACATGCCTGTGAACATAAATATGTGTCATTTTGCACTTCCAAGTAGAGATATTTGTCTTATTCAAGAACTTTGAGGGCGCTTGATTTGCTCTCATCCCCATGCACAACCTTCCACATGTTTGCGAACATAAATATGTATCATTTTGCACTTCCAAGTAGAGATATTTGTCTTATTCAATCTTATAAGAGTTAAGAAGAAAAATACTCTTCAATCCTACTTGTCATTTTACACTATTTTGACTTGTGTTCAAGCCCTTAATCTTTAAACCCGAAAAAATAACTCTCTAATGAGGCTAAAACTTGACACTATTGGACTTATTTGTGCCTTAATGGCAAAATCCAAAAAAATGAACATTCCTTTATTGGAATGGCAGTGAAAATTGTCCCTTTACAAGGGGGAAAAATAACCTCTTCTTTGGAGAAAGTAGATTTTCCAATAATGAAAAAGATAGCCTCCATTATCAATCACTTTAAAAACATTCCTTATAATTCCATGGGATTGTGGTGTAATGGTAATGTGGCATTCTCATAAGAGTGTGACCTAAGTTCAAATCCCTTTCACTACAATAAGGTGACAAATAATCCTCGCTGATGTGAGGCAAAGTTGTGGTATAATGAATATGGGGTACATTCGAGAATGTCCCAACTTACCACCTGATGCTAAAATACAACCTCTATGTACCCCATGTTGGATTTCTCCAAGACCTTTCAACAAGATTGAAACACACACGGTTATGGAGTAGGTGAGAAAGATTACCAAAAAACAAAGAGCATAAAATGATATTCCCCATTAACTCTGGATAATCAATACAAAGGGAGAGAGGTATGTATATAGGTGGGAGAGAGAGTGAAACCCCACATTATAGTGAATGTGGGACTAATCTTCCCAAATGACTTAAATGACCTCTAAGACTTTAAGCAAGCATAATGAACCGTGTAGACAAAAACCGTAGGGAAAAAGTTGACACCAATACCCTTTTTAAACATAGCTTAGATGGGCTAGAGAATTGGGTACTAGTAATGAGGCCTGATGAGGTACCTAAGTACATAGCAATGATGCTAGTATCCTACAAAACATGAAGGATATATGCCTCCACAAAGAAGAGAGAAAAGGTAAGCATAGAATGTCGCATGGCAAATGTTATAGTAGGTCTCTTTGTAACAAATGATGTCTCTTCCTTTCGGAAGAAAGAAACCCTAAGCTATCAAACCACCGAATTCCCACTCGAGTGGAATGTAGGTAGGAATCAAGATGTATATCTTTGACAAATGCTCAAATGTCTCCTTGATAGTGCTTGAGTGTGCCAAACTCTGATCAGTATCACAGGACTAACAATAGAAGATGGCAAAGAAGCATACAATGAAGGGGAGAGAACAACCAAATAAGTAGATAGATATGGAACATTCACTGAAAGAATGTCCATGGGAAGGGGAGAGCAAGGCTCAACAATTATCGAAATTGAAGATTGGTCTGCAAATGAATCACTCGGATCTACAAGATGAATGTCCATGAGAACACATGAGTCGTCGATACTCTCAATGTATATATTCTAACTACAATCAATAAAGTTCTCCAAAATGTAAGTATGTGAAAGCTCTGGAAGAACAAAAATCTACATGAGGACAGATGTAAAATTTACAATGAGACAATTAAGGTCTGACAGAATCTCATTCTGTTGTGGGGGTTCAACAAAAGGAAGAGCATTGTGCACCATGAATATATCATCACAAGAAATAAAATCATGAGGAGAGAGTACAACAGTCTCAAAACAGATAATACGAGGTTGAAGAGTGACATAAGTCACATTAGGATCCCTGAAAGGACTCTGAAAAGTGCTCCAAACACTGGAGGGACACTCTATGTGCTCCATATGGTGGTGTAAATCCTATGAAACATGCAATAAGTGATCATAAACATAGTCACAAGAGTTGGTTTATTCATCGTATTGACTTGGGTCAATAGGAATATGAATATATCCATATAAGAATGGAATAAGGTCCTGATCCGTGAGTGAACGTTCCAACTCACATTTCATGTACACACGTTATGAAACATAATTGGTCTTCCCAAGAAGAACCACTAGTGTAGACTCAACATTCATTCTATGGAGTCTCTTAAATAGAGTCATCATGACTATGAAAAAACACCAGAAAAGTGCACAATTACACGATACAAACTACAAAGACCCCATAATGCATGTTTAAATATGAAGATGTCAGGGACAATCGAGAATGCATCCAAGTGAGAAATCAGTGCTAGAGTGGGTAAACAATGGTGCACGCTCTAGAGATGGACTTCAAACTCGGCTGAAAATGAGTCCACACAAATGAGAGCAATTAGTACACAAAGATAACAATGTAGAAAGTAGTGGGGCCCATAAAACAAGTAACCCCCTTGAATATGGCATTTTATAACTTTAATGTGTTTTACAAAACAAAGTAGATCAATGGAAAGAGGACAAAAAATTATGCACTTTTAAAAAAAGTGGCACTCAATTCTGAGTTATCAATCAAAAGTTATAGCAAAATGCATTTTCTATCATTAATGGTCTATTTAATTAAATTGCACTTAAAAGTTTAAAAAACTTGACCAAACAAACGGTAAAGTATCCTTTCAACTACTCGTTGAAATCGGCACAAAGTGTAGAATGTAGTGGTTTAAATTGTGAGTGAGGATTGGCCTCTTGCCAACTCATGCCTCACCCTTCATCTTCGACAGACGAAAATACAAAGAAAATTACCAATGTAATAACACAAGCCCCTCAATAATATATTGTTTTTAAATTAAAAACAATAAAAAAAATCTATTGTTTTTAAATAAAAAACAACCAAAAATACGTGCCATAATGATCTCCACCCACTAATGAAGGACCCCTGTCATAATTATCTCCACCATTAATAAACAAACCGTGCCACTCATAAAAAAGGTCAATACTATTCTATTTTATTTTATTAAACAATAACCTTTAATAAACCGTGGCCTTTGACCAAATGAAGGAGTGGTTTTGAAAACTACTGGTTTTTTTGGTGCTCTGTGTGAGCTTGGTGATCAGGTTTGGGCAGCATAGGGGTTTCAAATGGCAAATGGCTTAGCCAAGAAACCGTTGACGACAGCAGACTGTGTGAGCAGCTTGAAAACAGGTAAGGCAAATGGCGATAGGCAGGAGGAGGCCGTTGGGTCGACGGTGACCTCGTGGCCTGAGGAGAGTGGACAAAACGTTGGAGGCAGTTGAGAGGAGTTGGACAGTAATTGAGATCCTCTGCAATGAGGATGACAAGCAGCAGGTTTCAAGTGGAGTCGATGAGTAGGTACAGAGTGTTTGGGAGTGAGTCTTTCACCCCAGATTTAACTGCTATATGCAAACAAGATGTTGTTTAGGTCCACGTTGGGGTTATATTACACATCTCTGCTATACAAAACTAAATTCATGCTTTGATGTTTATCATGAAAGCAGCTCTTCAACTGGAAAAAGTCCATATGACCAGGATGAGATAGTGTTGTTTGTAACTGAAGCATTGGATAGCTCTTTGCATTGAACATAAAGACCGAGCCAGATATGTACAACAGATTAGAGCCAAGAATCCAATGTAATACACAACAAATCCTCAATATACTAGATTTGATCAGTACAACTTGAACAATAAACTGATCAGAAATAGTAAGCAAAGTAGAGCCTTCTCATAGGTCGTGTGGATTGAAACCAGCATGAATGGAGTGGTCTAACCACGAGGAGCAGCTGTGTACCTCTCACTATTTGCCACTTGTGGCAAATCGTATAAGTTTTTGCAGGTTTTTAATCTATAGATCTATAAGAAGGCATACACAGGGTAAAACCACTCCACATCTGGTATGAAGGTTGATCCACTATGAAGAGCAGGCTGTAGAACAACATATCCAAACAAAAACCCTCTTACAGATCTGAAACCAAATTCATGCAACCAATGCAAACAAGATCCACCGATACCATAGATTTTGCAAAAAATGATCCCTATAATTTTTTCGGTCTTTTTTGACGACCGATTGATTTTAACAAATCTTGAGGTTTTGAGATTTTTATTTCAAAAAACAACCCCAAAATTTTGTAAACTCTAAAAAATTGAAGATGAACCCTTATACTTCGCAAATAAAAACTACAATGGCACCACAACACAAACCAAACAAAAAACCGCTCAGATCTCAAAGAAAACAAAGAATCTCACCAAGAATTCGAGAAAGGATGAATGATCGCTGAGTGAAACTCTGATGCCATGTCATGTTTTTGCAATACCTCTCAACAAGATCGAATGCACACACAACCATGGAGTCGGTGAAAGAGATTACCAAGAAGCAAAGAGCTTAAAATGATATTCCTCATTAACTCCAAATAATCAATACAAAGGGAGAGAGGTACATATATAGGTGGAAGAGAGAGTGAAACCCCACATTCTAATGAATGTGGAACTAATCCTCCCAAATGACCCAATGACCTCTAAGACCTTTAAACATAATGAACTGTGTGGACAAACTCGTAGGACAAAAGTTTGCACCAACACCCCACACCATGTTAAAGGTGTTCATTGCCTCACCTAGGATTTACCACACAAAAAAATCAATGTTGTCTTTTAAAATCCAAAAAACACAGTGTTTCTACAGTAATATCAAGCGCTTAAAAGTTCATCACAAAGGGCTTTTAAAATTTTTCAATTATTAACTATAGAGGAGGAAAAATAACTATGTTGTTAGGAACTTGGAGTACAATTGATTACTTTTGTATAAGCAACTAAACACGGAATTGAACCAGAAGTAATAAGTAACTAGAAATTAGAAACAACAAATAATAGGAGATACAAGAAACAACCAATCTTGTATTAAACTCTTCCAGAATACAATGAAGAAATCTCACTCTTTCCACACCTTTTGGGTGTACAGTATTTCTCTCAAGAGTTCTCTCTCTCAATCAATTACAATCAACTCAATAACCGAGTTGTTATTCCCTTGCTTCAACTGATCTTTTTGATCTTGCACTTTGCAAATCTAATTGACCTTGCTTACTTGCTTGCTTACAATACATGCCCCATGGGTCTCTTAAATAGGATTTAAGGCATACAATAATTAGAAACACAGACTCAAGATTAAAATTAGTCTTTACATGCAAACACTCTGTCCTCTTAAAATTAGAAAAAATCTAATTCTGAAAACGCATGCAAACGCACACACACAGGTGACCGACGCCGGTCGCTGTCGGTCTACATAAAATCAACGTCGATCGATCCCTGACCGATGTCAGTTGGATCTGATCCACCCCTGACCGATGTCAGCGATACTGTCGATGCCGGTTACTGGCTAAGCCCAACAACCTCCACATTTGCATAACAGTGAAGCTTTTAGCTCCACAACTTAACAATCTCTCACTTGGAGATAAACAGCTGCACCTGTACCTGTACAACAACATCCTCTGTCTTATTTTTTTGGCTTGTTTCTCCCTCTTCAAGTTCAATCTTGAAGACCAAAAAAAGTTGAATGAAGATTCAACTTCTCCTTTGTTACCGTCTTTGTTAACATATCTGCAGGGTTCTTATCCGTATGGATCTTTTCCAGCTTCAACTGTCCATCCTCCAATACCTGTCGAATGAAGTGGTACCTAAGCTGTATATGTTTGGTTCTTGAATGAAAGGCTAAATTTTTTGCCAAATGAATTGCACTTTGACTATCACTGTACAATCTGCAACTCTCTTGCTCCTTTTCCAACTCTTCCATGAACCATGTCATCCATATCATTTCCTTACTAGCCTCTGTGACTGCAATGTATTCTGCCTCTGTAGTAAATAGGGCAACAACCTTCTGCAACTTCAAAATCTAGCTAACCACCATTCCACCAACAGTGAACACATATCCTGTGGTGCTTCTCCTGCCATCTAAGTCACCTGCTATATCCGAATCTACATACCCATGTAGAGAAGTGTTTGACCCTGTATAGCATAAATCTCTGCTGCTGGTCCCTCTCAGATATCTGAGAATCCATTGAACTGCTTTTTAGTGTTCATTTCTTGGATTGGCCATAAACTTGCTGACAACTCCCACTATTTAGACAATATCAGGTCTAGTACATACCATTGCATATATTAAGCTCCCAACTGCTGAAGCATATGAAACTTTGCTCATGTACTCAACCTCATCATGTGATTTAAGACACTGTTCTTTGTTCAACTTGAAGTGTCCAACTATAGGTGTGCTTACCGGTTTTGCACTTTGCATATAGAACCTCTCCAACACCTTATTCACACAATCCTCTTGAGACAAAAGCAACCTATAATTTTGCATGTCTCTTTTAATACTCATGCCAAGGATTTTCTTTGCTGCTCCTAAATCTTTCATGGCAAATGTGTGAGCTAATTTTACCTTTAGCTCAGTAATTACCTACATGTGTGACCCTGCAACAAGCATATCATCTACATACAACAACATGATAATATAACTACCATTATCTGATCTGGTAAAATAAACACAATGGTCAGATTGATATTTACTAAAGCCATGCTCTGTCATAAACATGTCAAACTTTAAATACCACTGTTTTGGAGCTTGCTTAAGACCATATAAGCTTTTCTTCAACCTGCACACAAGTTTTTCCTTATCTTTGACCTCAAAACCTTTCGACTGATCCATATATATCTCTTCATCTAAATTTTCATGAAGAAAAGCTGTCTTAACATCAAGTTGCTCAAAATGTAAGTCTTCAATAGCAACTAAAGACAATACAATCCAAATAGAAGTCATCTTTACTACAGAAAAAAAGATTTCACCAAAGTCAATACCTGATTTTTGTGCAAATCTCTTTACTATCAACCTGGCTTTATGTCTCATTTGTCCATTCTCTCATTTCTTTAACTTGTATACCAATTTATTTTTTAGTGCTTTCTTTTCAGCTAATAACTCTACCAAATCTCAGGTTTGGTTCTTTTCTAAGAAATCAATTTTTTCATTCATGCTATGCTCCCACTGTTCCCTGAATTCTACTTGCATTGCCTCATCAAAACTTTCTAGTTTTTCACCATCAGGAAGCAACACATAGTATAAAGAAGGGGAATGACGAATTGGAGGTTTACTTACCCTTTCAGTCCTCTTTATGGGCGTTTGAGACTCATTTACAGCTTGTTGTTTGCCTAAATTCTCTATCAGTGATCGATCTCGGTCAACTCTTAGTCTGCACCTGACCGATGTCGGTTCCACCTGACCGATGTCAGTTACTGTCTGACTGACGTCGGTTCTTGCTTGACCACCAACGTCGATTCCCTGACCGACGTCGGTCTCTATGTTTTTTTATGAGTAATAATTTTTACTCGCGAGCTCATTTTAGATCATTACCTCATCCAAATCAAGATTGCCGTGCTCAAAATTATTCAGCGTCTTGAACTGATCACTGTACATCACCTTCTCATTGAAAACTACATTATGTTTCTAATAATTTTGTTAGTTTATAAATTTTACAACCGAAATCTGAAATCTCCAAAGCCATAACCAATAAAAGTGCACTGCATAGATTTAACATCCAGCTTATTTCTATTTTCTTTATCAACGTGTAGAAAAGCTTCAAAACCAAAAACTCTAAGAAATGAAAGATCTACCTTTTTCCCTGTCTAAGCCTCTTCTGAAATTCCACCATCTAGAGCAGTAGAAGGTCCTCTATTAATCAGGTAAACCGCAGTATCTATAGCTTCTGCCCAAAATTTTAAGGGCAAACCAGCATGCAACCTCATACTCCGTGCATGCTCCATTATTGTTCTATTCATCCTTTCAATAACTCCATTTTGCTGAAGTGTCCTTGGAACCGTTTTTTTCTACGTATTTCACTCATAAAATAGTAACTGTTAAATTTATTACTACAGTACTCACCACCATTATCAGATTTAAGGCACTTCAATCTCAAACCTATTTCATTCTCAACCAAAACTTTTTATTTCTTAAATGTGTCAAAAACATCAATTTTTTTTAATGCAATAAACCCATACCTTTTTTGTAGCATCATTAATGAAAGAAACATAATACTGTGATCCTCTAATAGAAGCTACCTGAGCTGGTCCCCACACGTCTGTGTGAACAAACTCTAACTTGTGCTTCTTCTTTGTTGACCCAGTCTTGAAAAATCTCACTTTCTTCTGTTTTTCAAAAATACAATGCTCATAAAAATCTAGATCTATGCTTTTCAAATCTGAAAGATTACCTTTTGACTTAAGAACATTCATTCCCTTCTCATTCATGTGACCAAGCCTATAGTGCCACATCTTTACATCTACATTTGAAGTAGATAAAACAGAAAGAAAATAATCAGTAACATAAGTAGATAGATAAAATGTATTTACTCTCTTACCTCTTGCTAATACAAGTGCACCCTTGAAAACTTTTCAAGATTTCGTTGTGAGAGTTACTGTGCAACCCTCATCACCTAATTTTTTTATAAAAATCAGATTCCTCTTCAAAATGGGTACATGCATGACATCTTTCAACACGCATGTGTTGCCATTCTGTAATTTCAGCTGCACTTTTTCTTTGCCAATAATTTGACAAGGCTCACCATTCCCTAAATAAACTTTTCTAAAATTTCCATGGACATAATCATTAAAAAAAATTCTTTTTAGAGTTGCATGAAAAAAAACACCAGAATCTAAAATCCATGATTCTACTTGACTATCTAAAGAAAATATAAGAGCATCATGTGCAACAATACCTGCAACATTTACTTCCTTATTACCTTCTTGTTGATTTTCTTTGTTATCCTTCAACCAACAGTGTTTCTTTGCATGCCCTTTTTTTTCATAATTTCAGCAGATTATACTTCAATTTCTAGATTTGGATCTCCTTCCCATCTTTGACCTTGATTTCTTTTGCTTGCCCTTCTTTCTTTGCCTTCCCTTGCTTTCAATACTTAAAGCATTACCTGATATTTTTCTTGTGTTTTTCTTGTAAATTTTTTCATTCAAGATTACACTAACAACATCATCAATTTTTAAGATATTTGAAGCAGATGCAGTATTGCTAACTGCCATTACCAAGCTATGTCAGCTTTCAGATAAAGCGCATAAGATTAAAAGAGCCTTAATTTTATCATCAAAAACTATTTTGACTGAATTTAATTGATTTATAATTATATAAAAATCATTAAGATGACTATATACAGATCCACTTTCTTGTATTTACAAACTAAATAATTGCTTTATAAGATATACCTTATTCGAAGCCGAGGGTTTTTCATATAAGTTTGCCCGAGTATTCATTAACTCTATCGTTGTCTTTGCCTGTGATAAATTAGAAATCATAGAAGATGCCAAGCTCAACCTTATAGATTCAAGAGCTTTTTTATCAAGAATATTTTATTTTTCATCTTGCATATCTGTGGGCTTACTTGAAACCCCACCAAATAGTAAAAATAGATCTTTTTGATACAGATAATCTTCTATCTGCATTGTCTATAATTGATAATTTTTGTCATTGAATTTCTCTATTCTTAATTTATTTTCTTCTGCCATTGCTTTGCTCCCACTTAAAAAAAAACTCATGTGAGTGAACTTGTAATCAACAAACACTAACATGCTCTACCACTTGTTAGTGATCCTAGCTCTGATACCAGCTGTTAGAAACTTGGAGTATAATTGATTAGTTTTGTATAAGCAACTAAACACGAAATTGAATCAGAAGTAATAAGTAACTAGAAATTAGAAATAACAAATAAGAAGAGATACAATAAACAATCAATCTTGTATTAAACTCTTCCAGAATACAATGAAGAAATCTCACTCTTCTCACACCTCTTGGGTGTACATTATTTTTCTCAAAAGTTCTCTCTCTCAATCAATTACAATCAACTCAATAACTGAGTTGTTATTCCCTTGCTTCAGCTAATCTTTTTGATCTTGCACCTTGCAGATCTAATTGACCTTGCTTACTTGTTTGCTTACAATACATACCCCATGGGTCTCTTAAATAAGATCCAAGGCATACAATAATTAGAAACACAGACTTAAGACTAAAATTAGTTTTTACATGCAAACACTTTGTCCTCCTAAAATTAGAACAAATTTAATTCTGAAAATGCATGCAAATGCACACACACATGTGACCGATGCCGATCGTTGTCAGTCTGCATATGACCAACATCGACCGATCCCTGACTGATGTTAGTCAAATCTGATCCACCCCTGATCGATGTCAGTGATACTGTCAATACCGGTTACTGGCTAAGCCCAGCAACCTCCACATTTGCATAATAGTGAAAATTTTCACTCCACAACTTAACATATGTTTATCACCACTAATGGTTATAAAAACTTGTTAAAATATACTCTATGGCCCTGCTGACCATTTTGGTCCTGCAGGCCAAAATCAGTCTCCTTCCTTCCCTACCACTCTGAACCTCAGTCTAGTCATGCACCCACCTTCTACAAAATCTCATTTTCTTTGCAATAAGCCCTGTTCTTATAGAACATTGAAAAATCTAAGGCCCTGCAAGGTTCGGTTTAGTATGGAGCTTTTCACTTTGAGCAAATGCCTTGGACAAATAAGAGTCTCTTACAAAGATCCGAAGGTTAAACAGTGCTTGCGGAGGGCAGATGATGAGCAAGATGGGCCATTGCAAAAGATTCGAAGGTTAACTTTGGACTTTATTTACCCTTGCGGAGGGTAGCTGGTCAGAAGGCCGAAAGGTGAGTTCCTTTGAGAAGAAAGACCAAGGCAAAGAATTCCTTCAGACTTTCTGTCTGAAGGAAATTTGTAAGGAAATAGCAAAAGATTTCTTCAGACAAAATATTTGAAGAAAATCCATGAAGTGAACAAGGCAAAAAGAAGATAGCCAAAGACAAAAGTTGATTTTCTTCAGGCAAAATGCCCAAAAAAATTCTTTCGAACATTTTGTTCAAAGAAATTCACAAGGCAAAGATTGTCTTTCGAAAAAAAATTCGTGGAAGAATTCACAAGGCAGATCTTTCGGATAAAAGGTCTGAAAGAATTCTTTCGGACCTTTTGCCTGAAGGAATTTCCCTGAAGAAAAGAGCCAACCAAAAGAAACAAGCAAGGAAACAAACGAGGAATGCTTTCAGAAAATTCCCGTGGCAAAGTGAACAAAGCAAATTCTTTCAGACATTTTGTCCGAAAGAATTCACCCGGTGGAAAAGCCGGACAAAAAGTAGCAAGTGAGAAAGACATAAAGGAAAGATTTCCTTCGGACATTTTGTCTGAAGGATTTGAAGAACAAGGCCACCTAAAGGACCCCGAAGGGCAAATACCCTTGTGGGGGAATTTCGTCAAAAATGAAGGGACCTTTCTCCAAGCCCCGAAGGGACACCTTCCCTTCAAGAGAGATAAAAGACAAAGGCCTAGACAGAAGAAAATAATAGAGAGATATTCTTCAGGAGAAAGGCCGAAGAAAAGAAAGTCGAAGGAATTCAAAGGGTGACGGGCCCGCAAATGTCAAAATTAGACATCATGAATTCACAGTTAGAATTCAGACGTTAAATGATGTCTCCAAAGATGTCAACTTCAAGACCATAAGATAGTCGTTGACTTTTAAATGCTTGAGTGCCAACTCGAAAGAATTCAAAGGCCTTAAGGCCAAATGGAAGAGATTGTCGAGAAGGGAGCCCAAAGAGCCAAAGATTGATAGAAGATAGCCTCGAAGGCTCAAATTGCCAGAAAGAGTCAAGAGAGGAAAAGACAAAACCAGGGAGAGACAATTGGGAAAAGACAAAAGTTAAGAATGAACTCAGCGACCTGCTGATGAAAGAGCCCAAGGAGCCAGCAAAGGACGATAAGATAGACTTGAGAGGTCAAATTCTAGGAAAAGACAAAGCCAGGAAGAGACAAAATGAATATGAATAAAAAAGCCCAGGTGGCAAAGGGGAGGTGAGTTATTCCTGCAATTAGAACAGTCTCCGCCAAGTGGTTATCAAAGAGCACAAACAGTGAATGGCACGACTTATTTTTCTCCACTTTGCATTTATAAGTAGACAAACCGCATGAATGTCTTGAAGGAGTGGTCTTGTTTGCAGAAAAAGAGGCACGGCTCATGTTTTCACATTAATATTTAAACGCTAAGGTCAAAATAAGTAGCTAACACATCATCTTTTTTTAGCGGCTTCCTCTTCCCAACGCTCTCAACGCACATGGGCCAATTTGTAAAAAGGTGCCAAAGTCTTATCCAAAGGGGTGCCTTTACTTTCTCTCTATATATATTGTAACTTCTCATTTGAGAAAGATATCTCTCATGTTGTAAGGCAAAGCCCTACCAATTTTCACTTGAAATCAATAGAATAAGCATAATTACCTCTATTTTGGTTGAATATATCTCTGAGTGTGTCTGAGTGTTAACCTTATGTTCAGTCATTGTTCTATGATGATTTCAATGGCTTGATACTAGCAAACCTAGTATAGACAAAGCGTCATTCTTGTAGATAGAAAAAAAAGCTGTATCTAGAGCGCAGAGATAGGAGAGGGTTATCAGACAGTGTGCATTCCTTAGCACCTGTGGTAAGTTCATCTTCTATATGTCTTCATTAAGCCTTTCTGTTAATTTCTCTTTAGCCTGGTCCTTTTATCAGATAAAGTGTATGTATGTGTTCTTATGTTTCAAAGTGTGAGTATGAGTAGATCAAACTTGTTTAGTGCATCACCCTCTTAGTTTAGGTTTTGTTTCGGTATCTTTCTCTCTTTTCAACTCCCCTCATTATATATATATTAGTAAATATACTGGAATAAATAAGAGATGCATCAAAGGGAGCTAGCCTTTATCTAGAGATTCTCCTCTCAATTTTGCCAGACCCACAGATAAGAGAGGAGTCTCCATTGTGCTGCGTGAAAGACAAAAGCTCAACCTTCTGTCAAGAGTCAATCTACAACATCAACAATTTTTGGCACCCTCGATGGGACCATGTTTTAACACTCAAAAAAGTTCTAGGATTGGTGCTAGTCCTATTACAGCCAGAATGAAACACTAACCCAGCATCTGACCTTTAATCAGGGGATTGTGGGACATTTTTTTTAAAGAGTTGAATAATTTTTGTGTCTTCTTCAACCAACCATCCTTTGGAGGCTTTTTCATCAACACTAATGGCAACTCTGAGTTAAACCAGCTGGTTAAGCAGTCCTGGTGCCATCAAAAAATTAAATTTTTGTATGTATAATCCCATTATTCAAAATCATGGGCCTTGTATTCCTTCATATGGTTTTGATCAAGCTCAGGTTCATGGAATCACCTCAAACAACTCTCCTAGTTGCCCTTCAACAATAAGGGAAGTAACACTGAAATTTGAGAAGCAGGGGATGGAGATACACAGATTGGATGAGCAGTATAGATATTAGCAGGAGCTTATGTATAAAAAAGAGTGTTTGTTTAGGCAAGCTCAGACCTTGCAATCCCTAGAGGAGGTAGTAAAATAGAAGAGTCCATTCATTCAAGGTAGTCAGCATTGTGTGCCCCCTCCTATTCTAAAGAAATCTGCCTCTTATGCACCAAGTCCTTTTTACTAGATAGCACTTGCTCACTCTAGCTCATCTGATGCAAGAATCACTCCTGCCCCTAATCCCTTGCACCTAGCTTCCCAGCATCAAAGGGCATTAGAGCAACCTTTCATGGAAATGAACCTTCTCAATTCTTTAGAGTGTGAATCCTCCTTGGAAGGGAATACAATGAACCAACACGTCTCTCCGCAAGAAATTTTTCCTGTGTATCAATAGTCTCTTCTTAATCTTCCTCAACCCCCTCAGGTCTCTTAACATGATGTCAAGATTCCAAGTTGGAAGAGGGAAAATCATGAACCAGCTCAGGACCTTGAAGAAGATAAAGTTGCTGCTTCTTCCCAAGGGAAAAGTTCCAATCCCAAGGTCATGAGTTGGAAGCAAACAATGGAATCATAAGGCAGAAAGGAGGAGGATAAAGGTTTTGCTCAAAACTTTAAAGAAATTGAAGCTTCTCCTACTCACCATGATGATGCTTGTGAGCTCCAGGAAAGGCTCTTCCAAGAGAATATACCCAGGTGAATTACAGAATTGGAGTTCAAAATGAGGTTCCTTAGTGAAAGTGTGATAGACGATTTAGATCAAGCAGAAGATCCTATATTTGAACACACCCCATCTACACTCCTTCAAGACACCTATCAAGCCACATCAGATATAGATGAATTGTTGGCCAAATGGAAAGAAGAGAATTATTCGATTCTAGCTCAAGGACTGCCTCTTCTTCCACGTGAGTTATACCATCAGCCTTCTACTTCATCCCTTCTCAAAGAAGAACCTGTTTTGAAAGAGGCGAGTGAAGAAGAGAGGATCCAATTTGCAGCTGATCAAGAAGCTCTCATGGATGACAATGATGAGGAAATCATCATGGATGCTCCCTCTGAAGACATCATCAACAATGGAGACAACACAGGTCATGCATACATGCGGATGTTCCAGCAATATGAAGAGGAAGGTAAGCATGGTGAGCTCTCTCCCCCCTTGTTTGATGAACTTCTTTATTGCTTTGATGAGGAGGATGACCATGCCATGGAACCCAAGTTGGAGGAGGATCAGGAGAATGTCTTTGGACAGTTAGAGACTCTAGTCTTTGAGCAGGAAAAGGAGAGGCTTGTCTATCTTGAGGAAAGCTTTGAAGAAGAGAGCTTTGAAAAGGAAAGTGATGTTCTGTGGCATGAGAAATCAACCTATGATCTCATTTCAAGCATCACAACGGTCACCCTTTTTCAAGAAATCCATGATCAAGTAGAAGATAAATTTGACAGTCTCTTCAATGAAGTAGAAGAGGATAATCCAATTCATGATGCATATCAAAGGGCTTATGGTGATAAGCTAGCAACCATGGATTTATTGATGAAACACACCAGTATGAAGAGCCAGTAGGAGAAAAGCTTCCAAGAATAAGATGAATACATATATGTTGGAAGCATGTTTGCCCCCGATTCACTCAGATACGAGTCAATCAAGGTGGCAGGCAAGAAGAGCAAGTCACCAAATCTCCATTCTATCCAGCCACTTGTTTAGCATCATAAGTTTTTTTTCCATGGAGACTTACGAAGTTTTCCCTTTGATCTAGGAGGGAGGCAAATATACCTAATTAGCTGTACGTAGTAGTTTTCTTTCAATTTTCTTCCCCTATTTTCCCTAAGTGATGTTTACACAGGTAATGTTTTTTAACCTTGTGTGTGTTTTACTTTGTGTTTGGGGTAAAAAACCTTCATGATTGATTCTTGGATCTCTCGAGGTTGTTGCTAACTTTTCAAGCTGCGTTCTGACTTCGTGCCCAATGAACTTTGAGGCTACTGGTTTCTAAGCATAGCAGGCATGCTTCCCCTAGGATTTGCCAATTTATTGACCATTTTGGTCTTGCAGGCCAAAATCATTCTCCTTCCTTCCCTACCACTCTAAACCTCAGTCTAATCATGCACCCACCTTCTGCAAAATCTCTTTTTCTTTGCAATAAGCCCTGTTCTTATAGAACATTGAAAAATCTAAGGCCCTACAGGGTTCGGTTATGTATGGAGCTTTTCACTTTGAGCAAATACCTTGGACAAATAAGAGTCTCTTACAAAGCTCTAAAGGTTAAACAGCCCTTGCGGAGGGCAGATGATGAGCAAGATGGGCCATTGCAAAAGATCTGAAGGGTAACTTTGGACTTGATTTACCCTTGCAAAGGGTCATTGGTTAGAAGGTCGAAAGGTGAGTTCCTTTGAGAAGAAAGACCAAGGCAAAGAATTCCTTCGAACTTTTTGTCCGAAAGAAATTCATAAGGAAACAGATAAAGATTTCTTCAGACAAAATGTCTGAAGAAAATCCATGAAGTGAACAAGGCAAAAGGAAGATAGCCAAAGACAAAAGTTGATTTTCTTCGAGCAAAATGCCTGAAGGAATTCCTTTAGACATTTTGTCTGAAGAAATTCACAAAGGCAAAGACTGTCTTTCAGAAAGAAAATTTCGTGGAAGAATTCACAAGGTAGATCTTTCGGACAAAAGATCCCAAAGATTTCCTTCAGACTTTTTGCCCGAAGAAAAGAGCCAATCGAAAGAAACAAGTAAGGAAACAAATGAGGAATGATTTTAGAAAATTCCTACGGCAAAGTGAACAATGCAAATTCTTTTGAACATTTTGGCTGAAGGAATTCACCTGGTGGAAAATCCTGACAAAAAGTAGCAAGTGAGAAAGACATAAAGGAAATATTTCCTTCAGACAAATGTCTGAAGGAATTCCTTCGAACATTTTGTCTAAAGGATTTGAAGAACAAGGCCACCCAAAGGACCCCGAAGGGCAAGTACCCTTGCGGGGGACTCTCGTTAAAAATGAAGGGACCTTTCTTCAAGCCCCGAAGGGACACCTTCCATTCGGGAGAGATAAAAGACAAAGGCCCGAACATAAGAAAAGAAGAGAGATATCCTTCGAGAGAAAGGCCAAAGAAAAGAAAGCCGAAGGAATACAAAGGGGTGACAGGCTCGCAGACTTCAAAATTAGACATCATGAACTAGCTGTTGGAATCCAAACGTCAAATGACATCCCCGAAGACGTCAACTTCAGGGTAATAAGATATCTGTTGACCTCTAAATGCTTGAGTGCCAACCTGAAGAAATTCAAAGGCCTTAAGGCCAAAGGGAAAAGACCGCTGAGAAGGAAGCCCAAAGAGCTAAAGATTGATAGAAGATAGCCCCGAGGGCTCAAATTGCTGAAAAGAGTCAAGAGAGGAAAAGACAAAACTAGGAAGAGACAAAGCTAGGAAAAGACAAAAGTTAAGAATGAACTCAGTGCCCTGCTGATGAAAGAGCCCAAGGAGCCAGCAAAGGACGATAAGATAGCCCTGAGAGCTCAAATTTTAGGAAAAGACAAAGGCAAGAAGAGACAAAATGAATATGGACAAAACAACCCAGGTGGCAAATGGGAGGTGAGTTATTCCTGCAGTTGGAACAGTCTTTGCCAAGTGGTCATCAAGGAGTGCAAACAGTGAACGGTGTGACCTATTTTTATCCACTTTGCATTGATAAGCAGACAAACTGCATGAATGTCTTGAAGGAGTGGTCTTGTTTGGAAAAAAAGAGGCACGGCCTATGCTTTCACATTAATGTTTGAACGCCAATGTCAAAATAGGCAGCTGACATAGCATCTTTTTTCAGCAGCTTCCTCTTCCTAATGCTCTCAATGCACATGGGCCAACTTGTAAAAAGGCACCAAAGTCTTTTCCAAAGGGGTGCCTTTACTTCCTCTATATATATATATATATTGTAACTTCTCATTTGAAAAAGATATCTCTCATGTTTTAAGGCGAAGCCCTTCCAATTTTTCCTTGAAATTAATAGAATACGTATTTTTACCTCTATTTTGGTTGGATATATCTCTAAGTGTGTCTGAGTGTTAACGTTGTGTTCAGTCATTGTTCCATGATGCTTTCACAGTGTTGATACCAGCACACCTGGTATTGACAAAGCACCATTCTTGTAGATATCAAAAAGAGCTATATCTAAAGCGCAAAGATAGGAGAGTGTTATCAGACAATGTGCCTTCTTACAACCCCTGTAGTAAGTTCATCTCTTGTATGTCTTCATTAAGCCTTTTTGTTAAGTTCTCTGCAGTCTGGTCTTTTTACCAGATAAAGTGTATGTATATGTTCTTATGTTTCAAAGTGTGAGTATGAGTAGATCAAACTTGTTTAGTACATCACCCTCTTAGTTTTGGTTCTATTTCAGTATCTTTCTCTCTTTTCAACCCCCCCATTATATATATATTAGCAAATGTACTGGAATAAATCAGAGATGCATCAAAGGAAACTAGCCCTTATCTAGAGATTCTCCTCTCAATTTTTCCAGACCCATAGGCAAGAGAGGATTCTCCATTGTGCCACGTAGAAGATAGAAGCTCAACCTTCTATCAAGGGTGCAATCTACAGTGTCAACAATTTTTGGCACACCTAGAGAGACCATGTTTTAACACTCAGAAAAGTTTTAGGATTGGTGTTGGTCCTGTTATAGTAAGAATGAACCACTAACCCAGCATTTGACCTTTAATTAGGCGATTGTTGGACATTTTTTCTAAAGAGTTGAAGAATTTTGGTGTGTTCTTCAACCAACCAGCGTTTGGAGGCTTTTTCATCAACACCAATGGCGACTCTGAATTAAATCAACTGGTTAAGCAGTCCTGATGCCATCAATAAATCAAATTTTTTTATGTATAATCCCATTGTTTAGAATCATGGGACTTGTTTTCCTTCATATGGTTTTGATCAAGCTCAGGTTGTTCATGGAATCACCTCAAACAACTCTCCTAGTTGCCCTTCAACAATAAGGGAAGTAACACTGGAATTTGAGAAGCAAGGGATGGAGATAGACATATTAGATGAACAGTATAGATATCGGCATGAGCTTAAGTACAAAGAGAAGTGTTTATTTAGGCAATCTCAGGCCTTGTAATCCCTGAAAGAGGAGGTAGCAAAATGGAAGAGTCCATTCATTCAGGACAGTCAGCCTTGTGTGCCCCCTCTTATTCTAAATAAAGCCCCCTCTTATGCACCAAATCCTTTATACCAGATAGCACTTGCTTACTCTAACTCATCAAATGCAAGAATCACTCCTGCCCCAAATCCCTTGCACCTAGCTTCCCAATATCAAAGGACATTAGAGTAACTTTTCATGGAAATGAACCTTCTCAATTCTTTAGAGTGTGAATCCTCCTTGGAAGGGAATACCATGAACTAGCACGTCTCTCCGCAAAAACTTCTTCCTGTGTATCAACAGTCTCTTCCTAATCTTCCTCAACCTCCTCAGGTCTCTCAACATGATGTCAAGATTCCAAGTTGGAAGAGGGAAAATCATGAACTAGCTCGAGACCTTGAAGAAGATAAAGATACTGCCTCTTCCCAAGGGAAAACTTCCAATCCCAAGGTCATGAGTTAGAAGCAAACAATGGAATCATGGGGCAGAAAGGAGGAGAAAGGTTTTGCTCAAAACCTTGAAGAAATCGAAGCTTCTCCTCCTCACCATGATGATTCTTGTGAGCTTCAGGAAAGGCTCTTCCAAAAGAATATAGCCAGGCAAATTGCAGAGTTGGAGTCCAGAATGAGGTTCCACAGTGAAAGTGTGATGGCGGTTCAGATCAAGCAGAAGATCTTATATCTGAACACACCGCATCTACACTCCTTCAAGACACTTATCAAGCCACATCAGATATAGATGAAGTGTTGGCCAAATGGAAAGAGGAGAATCATTCGATTCTAGCTCAAAGACCACCTCCTCTTCCACGTGAGTTTAAGCATCAGCGTTCTACTTCATCCCTTCTCAAAGAGAATCTCATTTTGAAAGAGGCAAGTGAAGAAGAGAAGATCCAATTTGTAGCTGATCAAGAAACTCTCATGGATGACAATGATGAGGAAATCATTATGGATGCTCCCTTTTAAGACATCATCAATAATGGAGAAGACACAGGTCATGCATACATGCGGATGTTCCAGCAATATGAAGAGGAAGGTAAGCATGGTGAGCTCTCTCCCCTCTTGTTTGATGAACTTCCTTGTTGCTTTGATGAGGAGGATGACCATGCCATGGAACCTGAGTTGGAGGAGGATCAGGAGGATGCCTTTGGACAGTTAGAGACTCTAGTCTTTGAGCAAGAAAAGGAGAGGCTTGTCTATCTTGAGGAAAGCTTTGAAGAAGAGAGCCTTGAACAAGAAAGTTATGTTCTATGGGATGAGCAATCAGTCTGTGATCTCATTTCAGGCATCACAATGGTCACCCTTTTTCAAGAAAGCCATGATCAAGCAGAAGATAAATTTGACAGTATCTTCAATGAAGCAGAAGGGGACAATCCAATTCATGATGCATATCAAATGGCTTATGGTGACAAGCTAGCAGCCATGGATTTCTTGGTGAAACACACCAGCATGAAGAACCAACAAGAGGCAAGCTTCCAAGAACAAGATGAATACATATATGTTGGAAGCATGTTTTCCCTCGATTCACTCAGAGACGAGCCAATCAAGGTGGCAGGCAAGAAGAGCAAGTCACCAAATCTCCATTCTATCCAGCCACTTGTTTGGCATCATAAGTTTTCTTGCCATGAAGGAGACTTACGAAGTTTTCCATTTGATCCAAGAGGGAGGCAAATATACCTGGTTAGCTATACATAGTAGTTTTTTTTAGTTTTCTTTCCCTGTTTTTCCTAAGTGTTATTTGCATAGGAAATGTTTTTTAGCCTTGTGTGTGTTTTCTTTTGTGTTTGGTGTAAAAAAACTTCATGATTGATTCTTGGATCTCTTGAGGTTGTTGCTAACTTTTCAAGCTGCGTTCTAACTCCATGCCTAATGGACTTTGAGGCTGCTAGTTTCTAAGCATAATAGGCATGTTTCCCCTAGGAATTGCCAATTTGTTGACCATTTTGGTCCTATAGGCCAAAATCAGTCTCCTTCCTTCCCTACCACTCTAAACCTCAGTCTAGTCATGCACCCACCTTTTGCAAAATCTCTTTTTCTTTGCAATAAGCCCTATTCTTATAGAACATTGAAAAATCTAAGGCCTTGCAGGGTTCGGTTATGTATGGAGCTTTTCACTTTGAGCAAATGCCTTGGACAAATAAGAGTCTCTTACAAATCTTTGAAGGTTAAACAAACCTTGCGGAGGGTAGATGATGAGCAAGATGGGCCATTGCAAAAGATCTGAAGGGTAACTTTGGACTTGATTTACCCTTGCGGAGGGTCGTTGGTCAAAAGGTGAGTTCCTTCGAGAAGAAAGACCAAGGCAAATAATTCCTTCGAACTTTCTATCTGAAGGAAATTATTAAGGAAATAGCAAAGGATTTCTTTGGACAAAATGTCTGAAGAAAATCCATGAAGTGAACAAGGCAAAAGGAAGATAGCCAAAGACAAAAGTTGATTTTCTTCGGGCAAAATGCTTGAAAGAATTCCTTCGGACATTTTATCCAAAGAAATTCACAAAGGCAAAGACTGTCTTTCAGAAGAAAAATTCTGTGAAAGAATTTACAAGGTAGATCTTTCAGACAAAAGGTCTTGCCTGAAGGAATTTCCCTGAAGAAAAGAGCTGACCGAAAGAAACAAGGAAACAAACGAGGAATGCTTTCAAAAAATTCCTACGGCAAAGTGAACAAAGTGAATTCTTTTAGACATTTTGGTCGAAGGAATTCACTTGGTGGAAAAGCCTGACAAAAAGTAGCAAGCGGGAAAGACATAAAGGAAAGATTTCCTTCAGACAAATGTCTGAAGGAATTCCTTTAGACATTTTGTCTGAAGGATTTGAATAACAAGGCCACTCGAAGGACCCCGAAGGGCAAGTACCCTTGCGGGGGACTCTCGTTAAAAATGAAGGGACATTTCTCCAAGCCCCAAAGGGACACCTTCCCTTCGGGAGAGATAAAAGACAAAGGCCTGGACAGAAGAAAAGAAGAGAGATATCCTTTGGGAGAAACGCTGAAGAAAACAAAGCTGAAGGAATTCAAAGGGGTGACGGGCCCGTAGACTTCAAAATAAGACATCATGAACTAGCCGTTGAAATTTGAAAGTCAAATGACGTCCCCAAAGACGTCAACTTCAGGGGAATAAGATAACCATTGACCTTTAAATGCTTGAGCGCCAACATGAAGGAATTCAAAGGCCTTAAGGCCAAAGGGAAGAGACCACTGAGAAGAGAGCCCAAAGAGCCAGAGATTGATAGAAGATAGCCTCAAGGGCTCAAATTGCCGAAAAGAGTCAAGAGAGGAAAATACAAAACTAGGAAGAGACAAAGCTAGGAAAAGACAAAAGTTAAGAATGAACTCAGCGACTTGCTGATGAAAGAGCCCAAGGAGCCAGCAAAGGACGATAAGATAGCCCCAAGAGCTCAAATTCCAGGAAAAGACAAAGGCAAGAAAAAACAAAATGAATATGGACAAAACAATCTAAGTGGTAAAGGGGAGGCGAGTTATTCTTGCAGTTAGAACAGTCTCTACCAAGTGGTCATTAAGGAGCGCAAACAATGAACGATGTGACCTATTTTTCTCCATATTGCATTGATAAGTAGACAAACTATGTGAATGTCTTGAAAGAGTGGTCTTGTTTGGAAAAAAGTGGCGCGACACATGATTTAACATTAATGTTTGAATGCCAAGGTCAAAATAGGCAGTTGACATAGCATCCTTTTTCAGCGGCTTCCTCTTCCCAACACTCTCAACGCACATGGGCCAACTTGTAAAAAGGTGCCAAAGTCTTTTCCAAATGGGCACCTTTACTTCCTCTCTCTCTCTCTCTATATATATATATATTGTAACTTCTCATTTGAAAAAGATATCTCTCATGTTGTAAGGCAAAGCCCTACCAATTTTCACATGAAATTAATAGAATACACATTTTTACCTTTGTTTTGGTTGGATACATCTCTGAGTGTGTCTGAGTGTTAACCTTGTGTTCAGTCATTGTTCCATGATGCTTTCACAGGCTTGATACCAGCACACCTAGTATAGACAAAACACCATTCTTGCAGATAGCAAAAAGAGCTATATATAGAGTGCAAAGATAGGAGAGGGTTATCAGATAGTGTGCCTTCTTACAGTGCCTGTGGTAAGTTTATTTTTTGTGTGTCTTCATTAAGCCTTTCTGTTAAGTTCTCTACAGTCTAGTCCTTTTACCAGATAAAGTGTATGTATGTGTTCTTATGTTTCAAAGTGTGAGTATGAGTAGATCAAACTTGTTTGGTGCATCACCCTCTTAGTTTAGGTTCTGTTTCAGTATCTTTCTCTCTTTTCAACCCCCCCATTATATATATATATATATATTAGAAAATGTACTGGAATAAATAAGAGATGCATCAAAGGGAGCTAGCCCTTATCTAGAGATTCTCCTCTCAATTTTTCTAGACCCACAGGCAAGAGAGGAGTCTCCATTGTGGCGCGTGGAAGACAGAAGCTTAGTCTTCTGTCAAGGGTGCAATCCATAGTGTCAACAGTTTTTGGCACACCTGGTGGGACCATGTTTTAACACTAAGAAAAGTTATAGGATTCATGCTGGTCCTGTTATAGTAAGAACAAACCACTAACCCAACATATGACCTTTAATCAGGCGATTGTGGGACATTTTGTCTAAAGAGTTGAAAAATTTTGGTGTGTTCTTCAACCAACAAGCCTTTGGAGGCTTTTTCATCAACACCAATGGCGACTCTGAGTTAAATCAACTGGTTAAGCAGTCCTGGTGCCATCAAGAAATTAAATTTTTGTATGTATAATCCCATTGTTTAGAATCATGGGTCTTGTATTCCTTCATATGGTTTTGATCAAGCTCAGGTTGTTCATGGAAACACCTCAAATAGCTCTCCTAGTTGCCCTTCAACAATAAGGGAAGTAACATTGAAATTTGAGAAGCAGGTGATGGAAATAGACAGATTGGATGAGCAGTATAGATATCAGCAGGAGCTTATGTACAAAGACGAGTGTTTGTTTAGGCAAGCTTAAGCCTTGCAATCCCTGGAGGAGGAGGTAGCAAAATGAAAGAGTCCATTCATTCAAGGCAGTCAGCCTTGTGTGCCCTCTCTTATTCTAAAGAAAGACCCCTCTTATGCACCAAATCCTTTCTACCAGATAACACTTGCTCACTCTAGCTCATCTGATGCAATAATCACTCCTGCCCCTAATCCCTTGCGCCTAGCTTCCCAGCATCAAAGGGCATTAGAGCAACCTTTCATGGAAATGAACCTTCTCAATTCTTTAGAGTGTAAATCCTCCTTGGAAGGGAATACCATGAACCAGCACGTCTCTCCACAAGAAATTCTTCCTATGTATCAACAGTCTCTTCCTAATCTTTCTCAACCTCCTCAGGTCTCTCAACATGATGTCAAGATTCCAAGTTGGAAGAGGGAAAATCATGAACCAACTCGGGACCTTAAAGAAGATAAAGTTACTGCCTCTTCCTAAGGGAAAAGTTCCAATCCCAAGGTCATGAGTTGGAAGCAAACAATGGAATCATGGGGTAGAAAGGAGGAGGAGAAAGGTTTTGCTCAAAACCTTGAAGAAATAAAAGCTTCTCCTACTCACCATGATGATGCTTGTGAGATCCAAGAAAGGCTCTTCCAAGAGAATATAGCCAGGCAAATTGTAGAATTGGAGTCCAGAATGAGGTTCCATAGCGAAAGTGTGATGGGTGGTTCAGATCAAGCAGAAGACCCTATATCTAAACACACCCCATCTACACTCTTTCACGACACTTATCAAGCCACATCAGATATAGATAAAGTGTTGGCCAAATGGAAAGAGGAAAATCATTTGATTCTAGCTCAAGGACCGCCTCCTCTTCCACGTGAGTTTAACCATTAGCGTTCTAATTCATCGCTTCTCAAAGAGGAACCTGTTTTGAAAGAGGCAAGTGAGGAAGAGAGGATCCAATTTGTGGCTGATCAAGAAGCTTTCATGGATGAAAATGATGAGGAAATCATCATGGATGCTCCCTTTGAAGACATCATCAACAAAGGAGAAGACATAGGCCATGCATACATGCGGATGTTCCAACAATATGAAGAGGAAGGTAAGCATGGTGAGCTCTCTCCCCCCTTGTTTGATGAACTTCCTTATTGCTTTGATGAGGAGGATGACCATGCCATGGAACCCGAGTTGGAGGAGGATCAGGAGGATGCCTTTGGACAGTTAGAGACTCTAGTCTTTGAGCAGGAAAAGGAGAGGCTTGTCTATCTTGAGGAAAGCTTTGAAGAAGAGAGCCTTGAACAAGAAAGTGATGTTCTATGGGATGAGCAATCAGTCTGTGATCTCATTTCAGGCATCACAATGGTCACCTTTTTTCAAGAAAGCCATGATCAAGCAGAAGATAAATTTGACAGTATCTTCAATGAAGCAGAAGGGGACAAGCTAATTCATGATGCATATCAAAGGGTTTATGGTGACAAGCTAGCAGCCATGGATTTCTTGGTGAAACACACCAACATGAAGAACCATCAAGAGGCAAGCTTTCAAGAACAAGATGAATACATATATGTTGGAAGCATGTTTGCCCTCGATTCACTCAGATATGAGCCAATCAAGGTGGCAGGCAAGAAGAGCAAGTCACCAAATCTCCATTCTATCCAGCCACTTGTTTGGCATCATAATTTTTTTTGCCATGAAGGAGACTTATGAAGTTTTTTCTTTGATCTAGGAGGGAGGCAAATATACCTGGTTAGCTGTACATAGTAGCTTTCTTTCAATTTTCTTCCCCTACTTTCCCTAAGTGTTATTTGCACAGGTAATGTTTTTTAGCCTTGTGTGTGTTTTCCTTTGTGTTTGGGGTAAAAAAACTTCATGATTGATTCTTGGATCTCTCAAGGATGTTGCTAACTTTTGAAGCTGCATTTTGACTCCATGCCCAATGGACTTTGAGTCTACTGGTTTCTAAGCATAGTAGGCATGCTTCCCCTAGGAATCGCCAAATTGTTGACCATTTTGGTCCTACAGGCAAAAATCAGTCTCCTTCCTTCCCTACCACTCTAAACCTTAGTCTAGTCATGCACCCACCTTCTGAAAAATCTCTTTTTCTTTGCAATAAGCCTTGTTCTTATAGAACATTGAAAAATCTAAGGCCTTGCAGGGTTCGGTTATGTACGGAGCTTTTCGCTTTGAGCAAATGCCTTGGACAAATAAGAGTCTCTGACAAAGCTCCGAAGGTTAAACAACCCTTGCAGAGGGCAGATGATGAGCAAGATGGGCCATTACAAAAGATTCGAAGGGTAACTTTGGACTTGATTTACCCTTGCAGAGGGTCACTGGTCAGAAGGTCGAAAGGTGAGTTCCTTCGAGAAGAAAGACCAAGGCAAAGAATTCCTTCAGACTTTCTGTCTGAAGGAAATTCGTAAAGAAATAGCAAAGAATTTTTTCGGACAAAATGTCCGAAGAAAATCCATGAAGTGAACAAGGCAAAAGGAAGATAGCCAAAGACAAAAGTTGATTTTCTTCGGGCAAAATGCCTGAAGGAATTCTTTCAGAGATTTTGTCCGAAGAAATTCACAATGCAAAGACTGTCTTTCAGAAGGAAAATTCCACGAAAGAATTCACAAGGTAAGTATTTCGGACAAAAGGTCTGAAAGAATTCCTTCAGACTTTTTGCCCAAAGGAATTTTCTTGAAGAAAAGAGTCGATCAAAAGAAACAAGCATGGAAACAAACGAGGAATTCTTTCAGAAAATTCCCACGGCAAAGTGAACAGAGCAAATTCTTTTGGACATTTTGTCTGAAGGAATTCACTTGGTGGAAAAGCCCGATTAAAAGTAGCAAGCGGAAAAGACATAAAGCAAAGATTTCCTTCGGACAAATGTCTGAATGATTTGAAGAACAAGGCCACCCGAAGGACCCCGAAGGGCAAGTACCCTTGCGGGGGACTCTTGTCAAAAATGAAGGGATCTTTTTCCAAGCCCTGAGGGACACCTTCCCTTCGGGAGAGATAAAAGACAAAGGCCCAGACAGAAGAAAAAAAAAGAGATATCCTTCAAGAGAAAGGCTGAAGAAAAGAAAGCCAAAGGAATTCAAAGGGGTGACAGGCCCGTAGACGTCAAAAAGACATCATGAACTAGTCGTTAGAGTCTGGACGTCAAATGATGTCTTCGAAGACATCAACTCTAGGGCAATAAAATAGCCGTTGACCTTTAAATGCTTGAGCACCAACCTAAAGGAATTCAAAGGCCTTAAGGCCAAAGGGAAGAGACCACCGAGAAGGGAGCCCAAAGAGCCAAAGATTGATAGAAGATAGCCTCGAGGGCTCAAATTGCCAAAAAGAGTCAAGAGAAGAAAAGACAAAACCAGGAAGAGACAAAGCTGGAAAAGACTGTTAGGGTGTGGAGCTAAAAGCTTCACCAAGGAGCACACTTTAACAGGTTCGAGTCTACACAGTCATCGGCGTCGGTCAAGAGCGACCGACGTCGGTCAGGTGCAGTTGCAGAGACGCTGGCGTCGATAGTGGGTCGGTCGACGGTGGTCACAAAGAAGCAGCAAGAATCGGCGTCGATTACCTGTGCATCCAAAAAGCTATTTTCGAAGATAGAAGCGAGTGTTTGCATGATGAGTTTAAGTTGTAGTTTTAAGCTCGCATCTCTATTATTAGTAATATTATTTTTAGAGCCCTTGTTCAAGTGGCTTAACTGTTGGTTGTAAGTGCATGCTCAAGTCTCCTAATTCTATATGTAGAATTAGATCTTCTTAGCTTATTGTACTAGTTATAGAATTGGTATGTTGAAGTACAGTACAGAATTGAATCAATCCAAGTTTGTTGGAGTTGATTGTTCTTGAGAGAGAGAGCTCTTGAGGAATAGAGATCTAGTGAGAGATCTATACATATAGGAGAGGTGTGGAAAAAAGAAGTTTCTTCAATTGTATTCTTTTTGTAAAGAGTTTGTTAATACAAATTTTTAGGATGGTTTTTTGTATCTCTTGTTCTTGCCATTTATTTGATTCTAGTTAGTTGGCTATCTAATTTAATTTCGTGTTTATTGCTTTCATAAGTGTAATCTATTGTTGGTTGATCCCCAACAAGTGGTATCAGAGCTCAGGTTCACTAACAGGTGGTTCAGATCTGTGTAGTGTGTATTGATTACAGGTTCTCACAGGAGTTTTTGCAGGGATTTCTGTTTGAGTGGGAGAAGCAATGGCAGATGAAAGTAAACTGAGAATGAAAAAGTTCAATGGCAAAAATTACCAACATTAGAGAATGCAGATAGAGGATTATTTGTATCAGAAAGATCTCTACTTACCGTTAGGTGGGGTTGCAAAGAAGCCCAAAGACATGGAGGATGAAGAATGAGAAGTTCTTGACAGAAAGGCTTTGGAGTCTATAAGACTGATCTAGCATCCACTGTGATATCTAATTTATCACAGGCAAAGTCTACGATAGAGTTGATGACTACGTTAGCAAATTTGTATGAAAACCCCTCAGCTTCTAATAAGGTATATCTTATGAAGCAGTTATTTAATTTGCATATGAATGAAGGTGGATCTGTTTCTACTCATCTGAATGATTTCAATGGAATTGCGAATCAATTAAGTTCCATCAATATAGTGTTTGATGATGAAATAAAAGCTCTTTTAATATTATGTTATTTGCCTGAAAGCTGGCATGGCTTAGTAATGACAGTAAGTAATACTGCATCTGCATCAAATATTTTGAAAGTAGAGGATGTTGTTAGTGTTATCTTGAATGAAGAAATACGCAGAAAAAGCACAGAAGAGACACCTGAGAACACTTTAAGAGGAGATCAAGATCTAAGTCTAAGGTGAGAGGAAGATCCAAATGCAGGAATGGCAGGAAGCCACAATGCTGAAATTGTGAAAAGATTGAGCACATAAGCAGAGATTGCTGGTCAAAGCCTAAGGAGGACAATCAGCACAAAGGAAAAGAAGAAGCCAAGGTTGCAGGTATTGCACAAGATGCTTTATTTTTCTCTCTGCATAATAATATAGAATCTTGGGTGTTAGATTTTGGTGCATCTTTTCATGCTACCCCTAACAGGGAATATTTTAGTGACTATATTCATGGAGATTTTGGAATAGTGTATCTAGGGGATGATGAGCCCTATAAAATAATTGGCAAAGGTAAAGTGCAGTTGAAGATGCAGAATAACAACACATGGGTGTTGAGAGATGTAATGAATGTTCCTAGCTTGAAGAAAAATTTGATTTCTGTAGAAAAGTTAGGGGATGAGGGTTGTACAATAACTCTCACAGCAGAATCTTGGAAGGTGACCAAATGTGCACTCGTTATGGCTAGAGGTAAGAGAGAAGGTACTCTCTATTTGTATAATTGTGTTACTAACAAATCTCTTTCTGTATTATCTACTTCAAATGTGGATGCTAAATTGTGGCACTCAAGGCTTGGCCACATGAGTGAGAAGGGGATGTCAATTCTTAAGTCCAAAGGTATGCTTTCAGATTTAAAAGGCATAGATCTAGAGTTTTGTGAGCACTGTGTATTTGGAAAATAGAAAAGAGTTAGTTCTCTCAAGACTGGGTCTACTAAAAAGAGGCATAAGTTGCAGCTTGTTCACACAGACGTGTAGAGATCGGCTTAGGTTGCTTCCATTGAAGGATCACAGTACTATGTATCTTTCATAGATGATGCTACAAAGAAGGTATGGATCTATTGTATTAGAAGAAAATCTGATGTATTTAAGACTTTTAAGATTTGGAAAGCTATGGTTGAGAATGAAACAGGTAAAAGATTGAAGTGCCTGAGATCTGACAATGGCGATGAGTTCTGCAGTTATAAGTTCAGAGATTATTGTTATATGCATGAAATCCGTAGGCAAAGGACGGTTTCAATGACACCTAAGCAAAATAGAATTGCTGAAAGGATGAACAGGACAATAATGGAGCGTGCTAAATGTATGAGATTGCATGCCGATTTGCCCTTACAATTTTGGACACAAGTTGTTAACACTGCAGTATACCTGATTAACAGAGCACCCTCTACAGCTTTGGATGGTGGTATTTCAGAAGAGGCATGGATAGGTAAAAAGGTAGATCTCTCATATCTCAAAGTTTTTGGTTATGAAGACTTTGTGCACATAGATAAAGAAAATAGAAAGAAGCTTGATGCTAAGTCTATGAGGTGCACGTTTATTGGCTATGGCTCAGATGATTTTGGTTACAGATTGTAGAATCTAGAAACTAACAAAGTAATTAGGAGCCGTGATATTGTTTTCAACGAAAGAGTGATGTATTATGATCAGCTAAGGAAGCTGAATCAATTTGAGCAGAGCAATGGTGAATTGGACGAGGTGAAGGTCCAATATGAGCTCGCAAAAAAAATAAATAATCACTTGCAGGAAAACACAGAGACCGACGTCGACAGATTAGGAACCGGCGTCGACAGAACAGAAACTGAAGTCGATCATACAGAGAGTGATGTCGGCAGGACAGGCACCGGCGTCGGTCAGACAGAACTGGCGTCGGCCAGTAACAGGTCTGGAGGTGACCGAGGTCGGTCACTGTCAGAGCATTTGGGTGGACAGCGTGTTGTGAACGAGTCTCAGACACCCATCAGGAGGTTAGAAAGGGTGAGTAAGCCTTCAATTAGATATTCTCATTCTTTATTTTATTTATTGCTAACTGATGGTGGAGAACCAGAGAGTTTTGAAGAAGCAATACAGGTGGAGTCCAAGAGTCAGTGGGAGCGTGGCATGGTTGAGGAGTTGGAGTCTTTAAGAGAGAACCAAACATGGGATTTGGTTGAATTACTAGATGGTAAGAGAACACTCAAGAACAGATGGACCTACAGGTTGAAAGAAGGTGAGAATGGACAGATGAGATATAAGACCAGATTGGTAGTGAAAAGATTTGCACAAAAGTCAGGTATTGACTTTGGTGAGATTTTTTCTCTTGTTGTTAAAATGACTTCTATAAGGGTTGTATTGTCTTTGGTTGCTTTTGAGGATTTGCATCTTGAGCAACTAGATGTTAAGACATCATTTCTTCATGGAGATTTAGATGAAAAAATTTATATGAAACAACCGAAAGGATTTGAGGTCAAGGGTAAGGAGAAGTTTGTGTGCAGATTGAAGAAAAGCTTGTATGGCCTCAAGCAAGCTCCTAGGCAATGGTACTTAAAATTTGACAAGTTTATGACTGAGCATGGCTACAGTAAGTGTCAATCTGACCATTGCATGTATTTCAAGAGATTTGATAACGGTAGATATATTATTCTATTGTTGTATGTAGATGATGTGCTGGTTGCAGGATCACACATGCAGGATATCTCAGAGCTTAAGGTGAAATTAGCTCAAATGTTTGCTATGAAGGATTTGGGAGCAGCAAAAAAAATCTTTGGCATGAGCATTAAGAGAGAAGAAAAATCACAGGTTGATACTGTCTCAAGAAGATTATGTGGACAAGGTGTTGAAACGGTTCAATATGCAAGATGCTAAACCGATAAGCACACCTTTGGCTGGACATTTTAAGTTGAGTAAAGAACAATGTCCTAATTCATATGATGAAGTAGAGTACATGAATAAGGTTTCATATTCTTTCGCAGTAGGAAGTTTGATGTATGCAATGGTGTGTACTAGACCGGATATTGCCCAAGCAGTGGGAGTTGTAAGTAAGTATATGGCCAATCCAGGTAAAGAATATTGGAAAGCAGTTCAGTGGATCCTTAGATATCTGAGAGGAACCAGTAGTAGGCACTTGTGCTATGGAGGTTCAGATACTTCTCTACATGGTTATGTAGATTCAGATATGGCAGGTGATTTGGATGGCAGGAGGAGCACTACAGGTTATGTTTTCACTGTAGGTGGAACAGCAGTTAGCTGGATATCTAAGTTGCAGAAGGTTGTTGCCTTGTCAACTACAGAAGCAAAGTATATTGCAGCCACAGAGGCTAGCAAAGAGATGATATGGATGACACGGTTCATGGATGAGCTTGGTAGGGAGCATGAGAGTTGCAAATTGTATAGTGACAGTCAGAGTGCAATCCATTTGGCTACGAATTCAGCGTTTCATTCAAGAACAAAGCACATACAGCTAAGGTATCACTTCATACGACAGGTATTGGAAGATGGTGAGTTGAAGCTGGAGAAGATCCATACAGATAGGAATCTTGCTGATATGTTAACCAAGCCGGTTACAAAGGAGAAGTTGAATCTTCATTCAACTTCTGTTGGTCTTCATGATTGAGTTGAAGATGGAGGAGCTAGAAGATATTACTGTACAGGTACTGGTGCCGCTGTTTATCTCCAAGTGGGAGATTGTTAAGGTGTGGAGCTAAAAGCTTCACCAAGGAGCACACTTTAACAGATTTGGGTTTACACAGTCGCCGGCGTCGGTCAGGAGCGATCGACGTCGGTCAGGTGCAGTTGCAAAGACACCGGCGTCGGCAGTGGGTCGGCCGACGGCGGTCACAGGCAAGCAGCAGGAACCGGCGTCGGTTACCTGTGCGTCCAGAAAGCTATTTTCGAGGACAGAAGCGAGTGTTTGCATGATGAGTTTAAGTTGTAGTCTTAAGCTCGCGTCTCTATTATTAGTAATATTATTTTTAGAGCCCTTGTTCAAGTGGCTTAACTGTTGGTTGTAAGTGCATGCTCAAGTCTCCTAATTCTATATGTAGAATTAGATCTTCTTAGCTTATTGTACTAGTTGTAGAATTGGTATGTTGAAGTACAGTACATAATTGAATCAATCCAAGTTTTTTGGAGTTGATTGTTCTTGAGAGAGAGAGCTCTTGAGGAATAGAGATCTAGTGAGAGATCTATACATCTAAGAGAGGTGTGGAAGAAAGAAGTTTCTTCAATTGTATTCTTTTTGTAAAGAGTTTGTTAATACAAGTTTTCAGAGTGGTTTCTTGTATCTCTTGTTCTTGCCATTTATTTGATTCTAGTTACTTGGCTATCTGATTTAATTTCGCGTTTATTGCTTTCATAAGTGTAATCTATTGTTGGTTGATCCCCAACAAAGACAAAAATTAAAAATGAACTCAGTGACCTACTGATGAAAGAGCCCAAGGAGCCAACAAAGGATGATAAGATAGCCTCAATAGCTCAAATTCCAAGAAAAGACAAATCTAGGAAGAGATAAAATGAATATGGACAAAATAACCTAGGTGGCAAAGGGGAGGCGAGTTATTCCTACAGTTGGAACAATCTTTGCCAAGTGGTCATCAAGGAGCGCAAACAGTGAACGGCGTGACCTATTTTTCTCCACTTTGCATTGATAAGCAGACAAACCGCATGAATGTCTTGAAGGAACGGTCTTGTTTGCAAAAAAAAGGCACGGCCTATGCTTTCACATTAATGTTTGAACGCCAAGGTCAAAAGAAGCAGCCAACACAACATCCTTTTTCATCAACTTCCTCTTCCCAACGCTCTCAACGCACATGGGCCAACTTGTAAAAAGGCACCAAATTCTTTTCCAAAGGGGTGCCTTTACTTCCTCTCTCTTTGTATATATTGTAATTTCTCATTTGAGAAAGATATCTCTCATGTTGTAAGGCAAAGCCGTGCCAATTTTCACCTGGAAGCAATAGAATACGCATTTTTACCTCTATTTTGGTTGGATATATCTCTGAGTGTGTCTGAGTGTTAACCTTGTGTTCAGTGATTGTTCCATGATGCTTTTATAGGCTTGATACTAGCACACCTGGTGTAGACAAAGCGCCATTTTTGCAGATAGCAAAAAGAGCTGTATCTGGAGCACAGAGATATGAGAGGGTTATTAGACAGTCTGCCTTCCTACAACACCTGTGGTAAGTTCATTTTCTGTGTGTCTTCATTAAGCCTTTCTGTGAAGTTCTCTATAGTTTAGTCCTTTTACTAGATAAAGTGTATGTGTTCTTATACTTCAAAGTGTGAGTATGAGTAGATCAAACTTGTTTGGTGCATCACCTTTTTAGTTTGAGTTTTGTTTCATAATCTTTCTCTCCTTTCAACCCCCCCATTATATATATATATATAAAAGCAAATGTACTGGAATAAATCAGAGATGTATTAAAGGGAGATAGCCCTTATATAGAGATTCTCCTCTCAGTTTTGCCAGACCCACAGGGAAGAGAGGAGTCTCCATTGTGCTGCGTGGAAGACAAAATCTCAGCCTTTTGTTAAGGGTACAATCCACAATGTCAACAGGCCCCACCAACAAGGTGCCACATTATCTTGAGAGCATGAATACAAAAACAAACTCTCATTGTTTATTTTTGCCAACTGAATTTTTTTATAGAAGCATTACACAGGATACCTTTAATTTCCAAAATATGAAATAAAATTGTATTCCCTTTAGGGGTGTTAGTTTATCTTTGTTAAGTCTTGCAATCTTTGAAGCAACTAACATGCCCATTGCGTCACATGCTATTCTCACATATGTCCCACAAAATAATTGCTCAGCCACATTTCAAGCTCCCCCCATTAAGAATTATTACAACTCAATAATGATCAGAATTATGATTTCCAGCAACTCAATTTAACACTTAACTATGGCCACATCCATATAGTATTTTGACATTTGTGCACATGTTATAACGTGCAAACAATTTTGCACCTCCTCAAGACAGACTGCCTTTGGAGACATTTACAGCCAGTATTACCCAGACCTAATCTGGGTTTGATTGGGAAGTCTGAATTTGATTGGGAAGTTGGTGGACACCAGACTAAATTGTTGAAATGTAGACATGTTATAGGTGGAAACAATTAATTGCAATAAGATAATTGTAGAATTGTAACCAAATGAACCATGGGAAATAAAACAATGCTCAAAGAGAAGAATTTCTAAACAAAAGAATTAACTAATTCATTGATATGCGAGGTATGTATGGCTAATTATGAGAAGAAATTTAAGCTAAAACTCCCATATCATGACAAAAATGAGGTAGCAATCTCTGGGAAGAGATGTAAGGGTACCACATTAACGATTGATACAGGAGGTAGCAATCTTTGATAAGATGTAAAGCTATTCACCATACTCTCGGCTCTATACTTTGCAACGATATTATCATTGCTTGATTTTACATTCAGATGGCAATTCCTTAATAGCTATTTTTAGCAAGAAAAAAGGTCTAAAAATAGAAAATGAAGCAATTTAATCTAGAATTTGAAAATCCTTGTTACAAGCATTTGCCCAAGAAGATGAGGGCACTTGCTATGCCTTAAGGTACTACTTTAGAGACCTTTGTACCTATTTTGGTACTATACTAGTCTAGATATCTCATGTTCTATTATACAAATTCTTACTTGAGATGTGCTCGGGCAAAATGTGAGGTACCCGGGGTGTACGTGAGGCATCCATGGCTATCAAATGACAATCACAATAAAATGTAAACATAAAAAGACATTTAAAATAAAAATTAAAAACATTAAAAAATCACACGCAACTAACTCAACTGTTGCTAGTCCTAGTGCATATGGTTCTATTGAAAGAACTAGTGATTTGGATGCTTTCGATAAAATACAGTATCATTATTGTTTGCATAGTTCTTGAGTTTGACTATGACCATCGAGTATTTTTATACTTTTCTATGTTGTAGGGAAATGTCCTGCCCCTAGTTTCCTGATACTAAAATGTCAAAGAAACATTTCGTAAATGCCATGGAAACCTCTGGGATGTTTTCGTGAAATGTCCAGTTATTTCTGAGAGGTTCCTTGGCGTTTCCAAGGGATTTTAGCAGAAACAACAGTTGAAAAAAAAGATAAAATAATAATAAAATTAGAAAAACCCTAAATGTTGCCTAAAACCTATAAAAAGATACTTAAGGCAAACTTAAAACACATACTCAACATTTGCTCTTGTAAACATGAACAAGGAGGATTTGGAGGCAACCATTGCAAGGAGTTTGGAGGAAGTGATTGCAAGAAGGGAGAGTTTGGAGGCAATGATTGCAACAAGGAGCAGTTTGGAGGCAACCATTGTTGATTTTAATAGTTTTTCCTCATTTCTTTCTCATTTAAATTAATTTTATAGTTTATAAACTCCTAATTATTTTAAAATAAAATTTATCTTTTTATTGAACATTATATTCTTGCTTTTTAAAAAAAATTAATATAATAATATTTTAAAATTTTTAAACACCTTGATTCTTAGGGTTTAGTTTTCTTTATCGAAATCTAACTCTTATGTATGCCCTTCTCTTGTGCATAATGCAATTTGGAGAAACAAAAACAAAGTTAGCTGCTATAAATTTAAATTTGTTACATAAAGTTTTAAAATAATTCATATATATATATATATATATATATATATATATATATATATATATATGTATATGTATATACATACATATACATATATATATATATATGTATATACATACATATATATATATGTGTGTGTGTGTGTGTGTGTGTGTGTGTGTGTATATATATATATGTATATGTATATATATATACATGTATATGTATATATATACATGTATATATATACATGTGTGTGTATATATATATATATATATATATATATATTAACATTTTAATGTTGTGTATGCTCTGCCCTCACACTGTTTTGGTGATCTTGGCAATCAAAACATATTAGGATAAAGGGTTTATTTTTATAATTTATTTATGTATAATGTAATGATAAGTCTCATTCTAATATATATATATATATATATATATATATATATATATATATATATATATATATTAACGTTGTGTATGCTCTGCCCTCACACTGTTTTGGTGATCTTGGCGATCAAAACATATTAGGATAAAGGGTTTATTTTTAAAATTTATTTATGTATAATGTAATAATAAGTCTCATTCTAACTTCTGCATATGCTCTTTTCTTGCGCATACCCTGATTTGGAGAAACAAAAATAGGGTTATTTAAATTTTTGTTTAAAGCTTTAAAAATGTATTTTTTCTAGCTTTATTTGCTATTTTTAAAACTTTACAAACATCCTAACTCTGTGTATGCTCTCACTTCACACCGTTTAACTATTTTTGGTCATCAAAAACAGATTAGAATATCCATGGCATCAAATTTAGCTCTGGGGAGAGGTCACAGTGAAGCAAATTGGGAAGAAAAGCCACATGAAAATATTTTGATTCCTGTGAAATATGATTCTACTTCTCCTCTTTGGAGACATGTGAGCGTGTTTGAGAACATTATTGGTGGTGGCTCTCATGTTTGGGTATGCAATGATTACCATGTGACATATAAGTTCTCATATACTTGACCCAAAACCCATTTAATAGGGTATGGAGGTCAGGGGATTAACAAGTGTGACAAAATTTCAAAGTAAAAAATGGAGTACATGAAAGAGCAAAAACAGGGTAATTTAGAAGTTGCTTTAAGTGGTCGATCTAAAGCAATTCTTTTTCAAAGAAAGCTTTCAAGAAGACCACCCACACCTTCATTTGCAAATCATCCTTTCATTCAAACTTAGGATTATCCAGTTGAAACACCCTTGGATGATGGGACAAATACTTCACAAAGAAAACTAAAAATAACATTGGAAAAAACATTGAATGTTGAGAAGAGGGACATTGTTGATGAGCTGGTTGCTCGATGCATTTATGCATGTTGATTGCTCTTCCACGTTTTGAGGTCACCTTATTGGCAACAAATGTTGAAAGTCATCAATGAAACTCCACAAGGTTATAAATGCCCTAATTATGAGAATGTCTGAACCACACTCTTTGCAAAGAAAGTGGAACATGTTCAAACTTATTTGCAGTAAATTAGAGATTGATGGAAGGATTCTTGAGTGTTTATTATCATAGATGGATAAAAAAAATGCTCGAAATAGGTCCTTGATAAATGTTGTCATAGTATGTTCGCAAGGGGCAATGTTCTTAAATGTTGTTGATTGTGAGGGCCAAGTGAAAGATTCTCAGTTTATTGTTGACATTTTTGATATAGGCTATTGAGTCGGTGGGCCCTCAACATGTTGTCTAAGTCATCACAGACAATAAAAAAAATTGTAGAGCAACTGCGTTGATTGTAGAGGAAATATACAAACACATATTTTGGACTCTTTGTGTTGTCCACTCCCTCAATTTGATGTTGCAAAAGATTGTTAAAATCTCATGGATAGAACAAATTCATGTAGAGGTAGAGGACATTTAGATGTTCGTCACAAATCATCACATGTCTTAGGCCATATTTAGGAGATTCTTGAGGTTGGAGTTATTGAAGGTAAGAACAAATTCTTACTTTCGAAGTTCTAACTTTATAAATACTATAATTAATATTTATTAATTAAAAATTTGAATTTAATTGTGAAAGTCTTATTTTATTTTTGTAGATTGTCGAGACAAGATTTGCCTCTCACACTATCATCTTGAGATTATTTGTGAAAGTGAGGCATTAAATGGTATGGTGATTGGCAATGTATGGACAGTGTGGAGGTAAAAAAGCTTCAAAAGAGCCCATACAATAAAATCAGTGACCCTTGATGATTGTTGGTGGGCCAAGGTCAAGTACTTGCTCAGTTTTACATAGCCTATTCTATATATGATCTAATATGCAGATACAAATGTAGCGTGCATGGGAGAAATTTATGATGGGATTGACTCCATGCTCGAAAATATGAGATATCATACAAAAAAAAGTAGCAAATCTTGAAGAATTTTTTAATATTAAAGTTAAGTGTGTTGTCTTGAAGAAGTGGAATAAAGGACCACCTCATTACATCCCCTGCTTATGATCTCAATCCAAAGTATTATAACAGTGAAATACTAAGGCTACCTAATAGACAACCACCATACGATGACTTAGAAGTTGCAAATGAAACTAGGGCAACATTCAAAAGACTTTTTTTTAATCCAATTGTAACTATTGTGGTCTGCAACGAAATGCGAATGTTTGCAGCTTCAGAAGGTAGCGTGGGAGAATTGAGGCTCTTTTTTACAAGTGTAACTTGACTCCAATAAAGTGGTGGTATGTGCATGGCCATGATGCCAAGTACCTACGATCTATCACGATAAAAATTATCTTACAAGTACAAAAATAAATTAAAAATATTATTAAGTTATCATATATTTTTATAGTGTTACTAAATTCAGATTTGAAATTTTTAACAAATAACAACTTTTTTTTGTGATAGGTGGCTAGTAATTCTTCAACAAAGCGGAATGGGAGTACATACGGCTTTATCCACTCTACTAAACAAAACAAGTTGGCATCCGAGAAGGTTGACTATATTTGGTATTCGTGCATTCCAATTTGCGCCTCCTTTCACATAAGTTTGAGGACTATGTCTGAGGGCCTAACAAACTTTGGGATATGCATCTAGAGACTACAAACTTGGGTGTTTCCACTTCTGTGCTTGCCCAAATTTTATTGCTTAGAGTTGATGATGACAATCAAGGGAGTTCTACACAAGGGGTGGAGAGTGGAGCTAGTGGGAGTGGCATTCATGATTATGAGGACAATCCAATTCTAGATGATTTATTCTAGATTTGAATGTATTTTTTATCTCTGTCTCTTTGAACTTTGAACTTTTGAAGTAATGAATGAATAGATACTTTTGAAATAAATTGTAATGAAATTATGTATGAATGAACACTATATATTTTCAAGTGTTTTACTAAGTACTTTTATCATTTATAGACTAAAAATGAGTATTATGCATTGTATATATATATATATATATATATATATATATATATATATGACGTTTTCAAATCAAGGGTTTTAAAAAATATGTGTTTCTACGTTTAGGAAACATTTCCTTTTCCAAACAACCTAGAGATAATATAAACCTATGTGATATATCATAGGTCATGGCTTATTTAATGCTTTGACTAGTTCTTATGAAACAATTGCTGATTTTGATGCTTTTGATGAAGAGTAATATGATGATTTTTGTTAACGTATTTCTATAGTTTGATTATGACCATTGACTATTTTCCTATTTTTAATAGATAATATAAACCTATGTGATATGTGATATGTCACAACTCATAATATTTTGAATAATTCAGTTGTATTTTGTTATTATTTTTCATTTATTTTATACATATGATATTATGGTTGACTAGTTTTTATGAAACAATCACTGATTTGGATGCTTTTGATGAAGAACAATATGATGATTTGTTTACGTAGTTCTATAAGTTGATTATGATCATTGGCTATTTTCCTATTTTGAATAGATAATATAAACCTATGTGATATGTCGTATGTCATGTCTCATATAATCTTTTGAATAATTCAGTTGTATTTTATTTATTTATTTTTGTTTATTTTATACATATGATATTATTGTTAATTTTTTTATATTTTATATATATATTTTTACAAAGGTACCCAAGCCATACTATATAGCTAAGTCGCAAGGTTTGAGTTCAAGTTGAGTTCAACAAGGATAAAATTCGGTTCAAGTTCACTAATGGATAAAGTTTGAAAAAAAAATTGTCATAAAATTTAAACAATATGTTTTTTTAAATATTTATAATAATAATGCATAAACATGTCATAACATTAAAAATATATAAAATTATGTTGAATCACAATATTAAAGATAAATGCCATGAAAACAATATAATAATAATAATATTTTTTAAAAATACTTTATAGAAATATATAACATTATTTTTTAAATTTAAATAAATTGATTAAATAAAAATTAACATATAAAATATAAATTAAAAAATATAAAAAATAAATTAAAAAAATTCTAAATAAAAAATAAAACATAAATCCCATTATAGGGTTGATGGTAGTTTCAGCTAAAAATAGTAGTCGAGCTTTGGCCATCTAGAGACCTTTAAAACTAGGCTAGTATAAGCTCAACTTTGATGTGGCATGTCGAGGTAATCTAGGGGCTTATGGAGTGGGTTGTGTGATTAAATATTATAGTGGGTCTTTAATTTGTGTGATGTCATATACGCTGATGTATGGGACTAACAATGAAGCTAAAGCGCAGGCAACAGTTATTAGTATAACTTTAGCAACCTCGTGTGGGGTGGATTTTTTAGAAATAGAGTGAGATTCTCAAGTGGTGATCTAGGCATTTCTGAAGCAAAAGGATAATGCATGGCATCTTGAGAATATTTTATCCCAAGTTTGGTCATTATTGGGGCAACTTAGAGGTTGGTCGAGTTTCCATTGTTTTAGGGAAAGCAATAGGTGGCCAATTTTTTGGCGATGTGGGTATTAACCAAATTAAGGATATGCGGGTGGATAATTTCAAAGAACGTTGGCATGATTGTTTGGGAATTGAATCTGTGGAATTGGTGTAAGATGTCTTTTTGGGGAGCATGGGAGTAGGAGGCAATTGTAATGATGGAAGCATTTATGGCAGAGGGTGGTAATTCCGATCTCAGTGTCTCTTGAATGTATGATGCCTTGAGTTGGTGTGTATTAAGGTAAGTCCCCTCTTTCACTTTGGGGTTTGAGAAGATGCAGAATTTGGTTTTGGATGGTATGGCGATGGATTCTGAGCTGGTGGAAACATTAGTTTGGTCACTATGCTTCGGAGGAGGAGCTTCTAGGGAGATGGCTTTCACAGACAAGGTTTTAAAGACTAGGATGAGTAATGTCTTTTGGGTTTCAACTCCGCAGATGGCAAACGCTGTTGAAAAGGTGTTGGGGAATGAGTTGTTGGTGGCTAGCAAAAGAGTGAAGCCTAATTTGGATTTGGCAGTGTTGTTTGCTAGAAATTTGTTGCTGGTAATTTCTGATAAATCCCAAGTAAAAAAATTAGTTCTCTATTTTTTCTGGCTGAGTAGTCAGGGAAGCTTGTTGATGGAAATGGACAAGGTAAAGGAAAGCCCCTTTGCAGAGCCTCCCTTTTCTAAGAAACATGGTCTGGGGTTCATTCCAGTTTCTGTGTTTAGGTAATTGGAGATATGTTATGTTTCTTTTTTTGAATTTTGTGGAGGAATTAGATCAATGGTGTTTTAATGAAGAGGGCATGGAGGCGGAGCAACAAATGGTTCTCCATTTGCTGGAAGATTTCAAATCTTGTTTTCCTCTTTTGTCGAAATGGCGTGTAGTTCATAGGTCTCTAGAGAGGCTTCGAGCGATGAAGACTCTGACTCATGGGTTTGCATGTGGGTTAAGAGGCAAACGAGGGTCGAGGGGGCGGCGAGTGGCTACGTGTCTCTCAAAGGCGGTTACAAACCTTATAGGTTTGATGGTGATGAAGATGGACCACGCTATTTTCAATCTGGAGGTGGAGGCTGTTGCAGGTCGGGTGGAGCCAAAAAATGATTTGGCATTGCTGGATGGTGAAGTTCTGGGAGCAAATGGGGCGGGGGGGGGGGGACTCAGGTCTCTATGTTGAAATGAGAGTTGGGACTTTGCTGTAAGTGGTTTTTTGGCTATGGTAATGTTGGTAAATAGGGTTTTTTTGTAAGTTTCTATGTTTAAATCCTAAATTGTGATCTTTTAATTATAATCGATAATAGATATAAAAACATAGTGGATAGTCTATATTGTGAATTTTGTTGGTCAGATGCCTTGGTGGCTTTTGATGTGAAGTCAGAGCTATTTTTTTGGATTTTTGGATTTATTCAAGTAGGGGCCGGTAATCCCTAAAACCTATCTATAAAAAAAATAAAACATAAAAACAAATGAAAATATAAAATATAAATTAATATATATATATATATATATATATATATATATTATATAAAATATAATTTTTAAACTTTAAAATATAAAATTAATAAATAAAAAATAATAAAAATAAATAAATATTAAAAATGTATTAATGACAAAATAAATAAATAATATAGAAAATATATAAAAGAAAAAACATTAAAAAAAGTTTTAAAAAACATAAAAAAACAAAATAAAAAAACAAATAACAAAAAATAAATTAAAAAAATTGAAAGTAAATAATGTGGTTATGAATCGAGATTTACAAATAATCTATGTGGGCATTTTGTTGATGCAATCAGATTGAGTATGGGGTACTGGAACCACAAATCATTTGTTCTAAAAGTTTCAGGAAGGGCTGTAGGTCGATACAATGGGCCAATATTGCTAGCCATAACACAAAGTTTGTCTTTTTGGAGGTTTCAATACCTTTCAGACTGTGTAAATTTGGTTCTCATTTGCTACTCCGTGTGTCCTTGATTGTCGGTTCTCTCCCTACACTTCCCAGTTGTATGCCCAACAGTGGCTAGGTCTATTCACATACCACACAATATAATCTCACTGAAAGGGCTCATTTTTACCATGTTTTCTTGGCCGAACATTAATGGAATGCAATATCCATTCATGCAACCGCAAGATCTCTCTTGCACATCATTATCACAAAAAAACCATCTCAGATATTATGCACACAGACAAATATTATGCACAAGCTAGTCTCTTCATTATTTCCTCACAAGAATAAAATACAATTCATAGATTACTTTATCTCTTGGGCACTGGTCAAGGAGAAGCACAAGGAGTGCCTAAAAAATAGGCATTGAAGGTTTGTTATGTGCAACAAATAATTTGCTGCACAAACTAACAATACATGAGATGAAATATTTACACGAACTAGTTTTGGTTGTGCAAATATTTCTCATAACTAACCAACCGATAAACTCCCTAATAAGCTTAACTCCACGAGTGGGTGGAAATGTGGCTAAAACAAAATTGGTTTGGAAATAATACAAACTGATAGCCAATGTGAACATAATCACTCCAACAAACATGTTGAATTTGGTCAAACTTTTCTACCACAAAAAAATTATGGCAAATTTTGATTTTAAAGCTAAAAATTCAACGAACCTTGTTACATAGCTTTGTAGACACACTTCCTTATTACTAAATATCCCCTTCTTGGACTGCAAAACTTGTATACCAAGGAAATAATTCAATAACCCTAGACCAGTAATTTCAAAAAGTGTTTTTTAATTCAGTGTTGAAGCACTGTATCAATGAAAATCTATCATATGTGGTGATTAAGCATCGACATATAAAATCACAATCAAATTATGTCCATTCACATGTTTTACATCAACATTGTGATTATTCTCACATCTTAAAAATCCAAATGACAAAAAAAAAATTACTCTTTTCTTACCAAGTTTTGGGAGCTTGGTTCAATCCATATGGTGATTTCCAAAGTCTACACACTATTTTGAAATTATTTTTTTGAACATATCCTTGTGGTTGTTTCGTAGAGACTTCTCATGAAGATCTCTATGTAGAAATGCACACTTAACATCCATTTAGTGCACCTCCCATCCAAATCTAGTCACACGAGAAAAAATTATACCTACAAAAGCTATCTTGGAAACTAGACATAAGTCTCCCAATAATCAATATCCTCCTAAGCATATCCTTTTGCCACTAGTCTTGACTTGTCCCTTTAAATGGACCCATTAGAAGCAAACTTAGTCTTTTAGATTCACTTGGACTTCTCAATATTATATCCCTTCGGATACAACGAAAATACCCAAGTTCGATTCTTCATTAGGGAGTCATACTCCATAGTCATAGATTTCTCCCATATATCTTTTCCTTTGCCTTTCCCATAGGATAGTGGATCTCTTGTATCAATCATCTTAGTCATAAAAACATAACTTATTCATTGTCTTTTACTGCAAGCCCTCAACAATGTCTCCCTCCAATGTTTCGTGGCTTCTTTAGGGAATAGCTCATCTCCCCTAGAAGTAGGACTAGTCTCGTGAGTCATAGCAAAATTTTCCAACAGCATGGGATTGACATCTAAATCTCTCTCAACTAAGCCCTCAAGTGATTCAACATCATTTGAAACATCCTTAGTATGCACAATATATTCTCCAAAAGTAATTTCTAAAGATCTTGGGAGGCTATTGTGGGGTGTTTCATCCTCATGTGTGTCAATAATATGGACAGAACTGAAAGAAACAATCTACTTAGATACATTCTCAATTAGAGCAATAATATCATTTCTTTGATGCCTTGAAGCATCACCAAAGCCAGTAAACTTATAGGCCTTTGCCTTATTATCAAGTAAACCATTTGCACTAAGTTGAAACTTATTGTTGATATCTTTCACAACAAACTTATCAGGCCAAAACTCAACTTTCTTTCCTAGATGAGTTAGTTGATAAATGAATAACAGATTCGTACTCAAATTTGGTACATGGTTTTTTTTCTAATCATTCCATCCTCTAGAATAATATTACCACTATTAATACTGGGAATCATAGAATTATCTATTAAATGAAGGTTCATCATTTGATTTTCTAAGTGACTGAAACAAACTACCATTCTTGGCCATATAATTGCATCCCTATTCCATGATAAATCCACACTTTGAAGTGTGAGCGCAAAAGGCTTGAGAATTATTTGAAACAAGAACATGTTTTGTACCATTATTATTTGGCATGCCTTGATTCCTTTTGAGATCTTTGATGCCCTTTGCAAGATCCCACATCCTTTCCCAATAGGTATTCTTTCAATTTATACGCTTGTCATTGGAGGTACAATTTTTATTTCACCCCTTTGTCTTCTTTCCTTGTTTAAGAGAACCACTTTTATTATGTTCTTTGTTGTTGTCTTGGTTCAGCTTGGAACTTTGCTTCCCTCTTCCCTTAGTCTAGTGAGCATGTTGTGTTGAACTAATGGTGCCCTTCTTGATGAGATTTTCTTATTCAACAATAAACTGGGAGCATAAACTTGTAAAAGAAGTTCTTTTGCATTCCTCCCTCATTGCAGCGTTTGAGAAAAGTGTGTGGAAAGGAACACACCATGTGGAGGCTTCAGGTTATCTAGGATTATCTTGGTAACCTCACCATCCTCCTGTACTCCTTGCTACTCTCCTTCATTTAAAAAAATATATGTCCTTCACATGATCTATGTAATCCTCAATCCTTTCAAATGTTAATGGATCAAAGCTTAGTCAACTCTTTTTTCAATTTGTGAACTCTCGATGAATCAACTTACCTGAATATTTTTTTTAGACTATGTCGCATCTCTTTTGGATTCTTTGACTCCTTAATGTGAAAATGAAGCTCAGGTGCAATGTGGGTCATCATCAACCCAAGAGCTTGATCTTCCTTGTTAAAGTAAGCCTCATTCTTCTCTTCAATAGATAGGGGGCTCACAAAATGCATAAAAATCTTACATAAATTGTTGGTTATCACAACAATCTCAATGGATGCTTCCCATGCATGATAGTCATGTCCTATTAACACAACTCTTGGAATCATCTTCATCTTGTCAGATCTTAAGACAACTAAATAAATGTGTTGAAATTGAAAGTAGTAATACCACAATGAAGAGCTCTTAAAATGCTTACCGACGGTTCAAAAAATGGGCTCAAACAGAGTCTGTATGAAAGTTATGGTGTTTTTAAGTTCATTTGTCAAATTGTGATTTCCTCTTAAAAACTATAAATTTTAAATAGTAAAAGTTCAATTAACAAAATTTAAATAGAAAAAAATCAAATTCAGATTTTGGTGGGAAAAGCATCTGATGTCACCACTTGTCACTCCTAGAAAAATCGATAATGCAAAGCCTTCTCATTGACTCTACGTCGATTGATTGTTCTGTTGACACTTGTCTATTTGTGATTCACTTGAAAAATAATTTTTCAAAATGTGCAAATGGGAAAAAAATTGAATCTAATGAATACCTAGATGTGTTGGCAAACTCAGCTCAAATTTTGAGAATTTTTCAAATTTTCCTTTTTTCATGTTGATTCTACAACTGCATGGAACCAATCACAAAATGCGATGTGGAACCTCCAACAATCAATAGCCAAGTCAGTCAAATTACCACATAGACCACCAAAAACCACAACATAACTATCCAACACCACTTTCCAAAATAGTCTGCAAACAAGCTGCAAGCAAAATGTGCGCAATGGGGTAGTGTAAGGGATCGACCCATTGACCTCTCCCCACTTTGTCATTTCACCTACTAAGCCATGAAACAAGTTGACCCAATGCACACATCTAATAGTTGTTGTGCAAGGATTTTATTAAACCTAGCACTAAAATCCTCTCCTACCACCCACTACTCGTCTTATGTTGCAGTCGCCTTGTGACCACATACTACTTTGTTATCCCTAGGCACTTTGCTTTTGGTCCTCCACGTGACCACTTGCTAGCACCCTACCACCAGAGACCCTCTATCTTTGACACTAAATTTAAGGGCCGAGATAGATGAATGGGAAGATGAGTAAAAAATGGACCCCTTTATTGTTTCACAAGGAATCCAAATATGCAACCAAATCTAAAAAACACTGCACCAAATAGGGGACTTCTTTTAAAAAGTTACTTTTTCTGATACAAACAAAATTATGTGCCATAGGAGCTCCACAAACCCAATTTTATTCAAATGGGTTTCTCTTGACTCCAAATTTCACAAGCAATACATATTTGAAATTATAACATCATTGCATACAAATTTAGTTGGATTTTGTAATGTCCCTTTTAGGGATATTAGATTAACAAGAAATTATTATATCAAATCAATCAAAAAATATGAATTTCCATATTTATTTCAAACCCTAGCAATCTGATTTTGTAAATGCAGCAGTAGGTAAACCTTGAAATCAGTGCCAAATATTATATTAAATTCTCCAAAAAATAGCATAATATATAATAATAAATTCGCCAAAGAAACCAGCCAAGAACCTGGTTTTTGATGAAGTGTTTGAACTCAAAAATATTATAAATTTCAAAAAAAATAATGTCTCTGATCCACACCAACATCTGCCCTTAACAAGACTCCAAGTTGTGTTGCTGATCCTTCCCAGCTATTCGTTGCCCTTAGAAGTGTATTCGCTACTCTTTGAGAGACTTCACTGCCCTTAAACAATGCTCCGAATGCACACTCCACTACTCCCAATGGTTCACTTACCTGCAAGTGCATTTTTGGTTTTGAAAACAACCTTCAAACTCAATTCTGCTCAATGCAACTCTTAGATGAAGCTGCCCTAGGTTTGAATTTTGGGTTTTCATCCTCAATTCAACACCTTTAAAGGGTTTCCATCTTCCAAGTACAAGCCTAGTTGTTCATGCTTAGACTTCAAGAGATTAGATTGATTATCAAAATTAGACATGAATTCAAAAGAAATACAAATCCCCTTTATATATCCACCTTTTAGTTATGAAGGAAGAGTTAGGGGATTATAAGGATAATTTACTTTTAAAATCACTTAAGGGCTAAATAAGCCCATGACCCTTAAAAAGGTCCTAACTTAAGTGAAAAGCAAATTTGTCTATTATTACTCTATTTTAAGTATTTAAAAATAATTTTTATTTTAGTAATAATATTATTTAATTTCAAAATTAGGACATTACAATCCTCCCTGCCCAAAATTGCTTGTCCTCAAGCAATTTCAATATCCATGGAGAAGCCCCAACATACCTTATTATGAAATGTACCATTGTAACTTCTTCCCATGGAAAAGAAGCTCCAAATTGATCTTGTACATTGTTGTACTTGTGTTTTGAAGGTTGCTCCATGGTGTCCAAGTCCACATAAAAACCATCCAGTGGCTCTCTATGCTCCTGTGCTTCTAACTCACTCAATAACGAGTTGGGCATGATGAAATATACCATCATGTCAATCCAATCATGGCCTTTGGAAGATGTCAAATTGATGTCTTGTTTGTAAAGGTCTACTTGAACCCACCTCAATGAATTCATACTAGTAAGGTTGTAGTCACAACTCACCTTACTCATTCCTTTATGCTTTGAGGAGGAATCCTAAATGTGCAAAGAAGTAACTAAAAGAATTATTAGGTGCAACATACCTTTGAAACAACACATCACGATATGCAATCCACTATGAATGGTCCTCTTCATATGCAAAGTATGTTTTATCCAAGGCTGCACCTTCTCATGATTGCTATGTAAGTATGTGACCATGTAAACATCAAAGGAATGTTAAAAAAGAAGTAAGGTACACTGTTGTTTCATACTCATAAAATTTACCCACTTGTGCAAACCATGGTATGTTAAGCACCTTATACTGAGAGAGGGGATTGAATTAGTATAAGATATATTTTTTTCTTTCGACTATTAATCTTAAATCCAAAACCTCAAATTAATCCATAATTAATATATTCAAAGCAATCAGAGAATACATTGCAAAACCACACAATGCAAATAGACATAGATTTGCATGGAAACCCTTTCAGGAGAGAACCATAGAGAAATTCTCTTAATATAATTTTCAAATATTCACAGGCACCAACCTACAGGAGACACCAATCCCTAATTACAATTTGTGGGCTTCAACCCACAGGATCACCAACCCCTTCCACCAAGCACCAACTCAGTGTTAATTCATGAGCACTAACTCATAGGAGCACCAACCCCTTACAAAAATTCTTCTTACCACTGTAGATCTATTGTTAACTCAACGAATGATGGAACCCTTCTTTTCTCTCTTTCTTCTCTCAATGATTTTTAATGCATTTTCGGCTCTTCTCCCGCACTTCTCTTAGACTTGAATGATATAAAATATATTTCAAGTGCTTGTTCATCTTTTTTCTTTTTCATCCACTCATCTATCCTTTTATAGCCTTTGCTACCTTTTCCCAAGAGGGGTGTCCATTCCAAGAGACACCTCTTCCCAAGAAGATGTGTCTTTTTAATTTATTTTATTTAAATAACCCAAGTGGGGCGATTTTCCTTTTCTTTTGCTTAGTCGGCTTGCTATTTATTTAAGTGATGCCTGTAAATTAATTTGTTGCCTCCTTAAGACAAAATGCTGGCCCATTGAACAAATCACTGCCCCATAAAAGAAATCGCTAGCCTATTAAACAAAGCATTGGTCCTTTTCATAGGTAGATTGCTGGTTATTTATTGCTAGCACATGATCACTGTTATGCATATGATGATCGCTGCTATGCTTATCCATTTGACAATGACTATGTTGACATCAATGACAATATTTACAACATGGTCTCCAAAGATGTCATTTTCTAAACTTAAGAACAACTGAAACTAAGCAATTAGATTAGTTATGTTGCTCTTACCAGGGGGTTGTAGTAGAGGCAAAAACACTAATTTTTTTGGTTGCACAAAATCAAAAATGCATAACAGTTGTAGATGTGCACAAAATTAGTAATCACTTCCCAATAGAGAGGCTGTAGTAGATGCCAAAGCCCTGATTTTTTGGATTGCACAAAATAAAAAACACAAGGAATAATATCTCTCCTTGTCATGAGTAACAAAGTACCTCCAAAACTAATTTTTTTTATGTATGTTGGGTGGCTATAATGAATGACACAGCTCAGAATTTTCAGAAGCAAAATTTCCATAGCTTCCGACAATAATTTCAATCTTCTTAGTTAGCTACCATGTACAAACAATAAACCCTTTTTGGGGGGTCAATGGCCAAGATTGTTGCCAACAATTTTCTAAATTTTCCAGAAAGGAGAAAGACATTTGTTTTCACTAATTTACCTTTCCAACTGCTACTCATGATTTGAGCCTTTGCCTAATCTATGATGGACTTTAACTCTTTTTCCATGTCCTCCTTATCATCCCTTCCAATTGGTTGCCCATGTATGGAAGGCAACTTATTCCTTGCATTTCCCTTTTCAAGGGATCTCCAAAATAAACCTATACATGAAACAAACAAGTTAGAACAATCATTGGTGTTTAATAACACCCTTTTGATCCAATTTTCAATTACTAAGATCATAGGGTACATCCTTCTTTGTTGCCTTGGTCCTCTCTTGCAATTATTTCTTACTTGAAAATTGAAAGGTATTTTCTTGTTGCTTCCGATATGAATGTAGCAACTTCTTTTTTCTTTTTTTTTTCCCCTATGGTGGCTTGGAATTCATTTATGTATTTTTGAACCACCCTCTTCATGTTGAAGGGTGTGACACTCACCTCCTTGAGACCCATGCATAACATGTACACCAAAAATTGTAAATGAGATAAGCTAGAAATGCAAGAAATAGTCATCAAATGATTATCAACAACTCTTGCAATGATCCATGGGTCATAGTGCTTGTCACCTCTTACTGTTCTCATGTCTAGCCAAGTTTTTCCCTTGGCACATCCACTTAAAACACCATAGACAAGGGTTGTATGACTGCAACAATGCCTAATTTCTTGCCTTTGCCCTCCAAAAGACAATGCACACTCTACGTAACTTGAATCCTGTGATCCCACATAGCAAACTTTTACTACACTATAATAGGACAATGCATTATTTCTTATGTAATGCATCCTTAAATCTAAAAACTGAATTATTATTGTTGTAGTTGATTTACCAACAATAATACATACCTCAAGCCTTACCATTGGTTGGATACCCTCCTCTTGCATTTTCCTTCTACACACAATGATTATATGTAGCATATGAAATGTAACAAATGAATGGTGATGCTTACCAATTTCGTGATGTATTTGCATGCTTTTTGGCATGCCCTTCACCTTGTCCTCACCCTTGGCATGATCCTCATATCCTCTAAAGTGATTGTTGACCATTTTTGGTCCCATGGGCAAAAATTGGTCTCCCTTTTCTTTTCTTTCCATTTCCACGCCTAGACGTGAAGGATAATGCAGAAATATGCTTTTGCAACTCATTTTTTCTCTTGGCATGCAAAAGGCTCAACTTCAAGCATTTGGTACAGAGAGTACATGCAGGGTTGGAAGGAGTGATTATGCAAGAATTTGAAAAAGAGCAAGTAAAACCGCTTCAGAAGGCTTTTTATCGGCAAAATGAACCAAGTTCAAAGGGCCAAAGGATTGCTTCCAAAATCCCGAAGGGTAGGTGCCCTTGCGGGGGGCACCCAGATGATAAGCAGGACCTTTGTAAATCTTTCGAAAGGCAATTTTGGAGATCAAGCAACCCTTACGAAAGGTAGTAAACACCTTCAAGAAAGTGGACAAGGCAGAAAAGGTAAGGTTTTCTTTGGAAAAGTGGACAAGGCAAAAGGAAGGATTTCCTTTGGACTTTTATCTGAGGAATAAATATGAAGGAAACCTAATGGAAGTCAACATGAATTCTTTCAGACAAAGTGCCCGAAGGAATTCCTTCGGACATTTTGTCCAAAGTAATTCACAAAGGCAAAGAGCCAAATGAAAGATTACCCTTCAGAAGGAAATCCACGAAAAAATGGCAAAGGCAAATTCCTTAGGACAAAAAGTCCAAAGGAAAAGCTTGACCGAAAGAAACAAGTGACAAAACATGAAGGGAACATTTCCTTCAGACAAAAGGTTTGAAAGAATTCCTTCAGACATTTTTTCTGAGGGAATTGAGAAGCCAAGGCAGCTCAAAGGAGCTCGAAGGGCAATTTCCCTTGTGGGGGACTCTCGACTGCCAAAAGGGGGACCTTTCTCCAAGCCCCGAAGGGACACCTTCCCTTCGGGAGGGTTCAACGACAAAATCCCAAACAAAGGAAAAGAAAGGGGATATATCCTTTAGGAAAAAAGTTTGAAGGAACACTTTAGAAAGTGAAGCCGAAGGAAAGAAAGCTGAAGGAAAGTGAAGTCGAAGGAATTACTAAAGGGGTGACGAGCCCACAGACGTCAAATTTAGGATGATGAAATAGCTGTTGGCTTTCAAATGGTGACGGACACGTGAACGTCAACTTTGCAATAATGAAATAACCATTGATCTTTAAATGATTGAAATCAAATCTGAAGGAATTCAAAGGGCTTAAGGCCAAAAGGAAGAGGCCACTAAGAAAGGAGCCCGAAGAGCCAAAGGATTGAGAGAAGATAGCCTTGAGGGCCGAAAGGGCCAAGAAAAGACAAAAGCTGGGAAAAGACTAAAGTCAAGAGTGGAATCAGTGACCCATCGAGAAAGGAGCCCAAGGAGCCAAGCACGGATATGGACAAAACAACCCAGGTGGCAAAGGGAAGCGTTGACAGAAGAGTTATTACAATGATTGGGATATTCCCTATAAAATGGTCATCAAAGAGCGCAAACAATGAATGGCACGACGTATTTTTTCCTCATTTTTCATTGATGAGCAGACAACCACGTGAATGTCTTTAATAAGTGGTCTTGTTAGCAGACAAAGGGGTGTGGCCTATGCTTTCACAATAATGTTTGATATAACTTTAAATGCCAAAGTCAAGACTGACAACTGACACATCATGTTCTTTCAGCAAATTCCTCTTCCCAATGTTTTCAACATAGCATGGGCCACTTGTAAAAAGGGGCACCATTGCTTCCTCTTTCTCTATATATATTGTAATCTCTCATTTTGTAAAATGGATCTCTCAGCTTGTATGTCGAAGCCCTGTAGGATTTTACCTTGAATTAAGACATAACATTTTTACCTCCATTTTGAGTTTGCACTTTTGCATATGTCTATGGTTTTGTCGTGTGTTAAGTCATTCTCTTTCATGCTTTCATAGAATGATTCTAGCATATCTAGTGTATTATGAGTTCTTTTACAGGTCAACCAAAAATGTCCACAACAGAGTATAGGCTCATGTGAATAAGCCGCCGTAGTGTGTATTAGAACACCTCTGGTAGTTCTTCTTCCCTGTATCTCTAGAGGACCCCTAGCTCACTAATGCAAAAGATTTTCTCATGTCAAATGAAGTGTATAATCAGCTTGTTCTTGGTTGAAAGTGTATGCCAAAGCTAAGTAGATCAACCATTTTTTGGTGCATCACCGTATTAGTCTAGGTTCTATTTTCAATAATCCTTCTCTTTTTTCAACCCCCATTTTATATATTAGCAATAGGACTAGAATAACTTAGAGATGCATCAAAGGGATCTAGCCCTTATCTAGAGATTCTCCCCTTAGTTTTGCCAGACCCACAGGGAAGAGAGGAGTCTCCATTGTGCCGCGTGGAAGACAGAGGCTTAGCCTTAAGTCAAGGGTGCAATCCACAACATCAACAATGATATAAGAGCATAGTAGGAAGGTTGTGCACTAATCACTTGCCATAAAATAATTAAATGGCTTACCTTCATTTGTAATTCCAGAAATTACAAGCTAATAGTGGTCATTATCCCTTGTGGTGTGGACCTTGTTCACTGATTTCCCTTCATCAATGTGCAATATTGATTTCCTTTTATCTTTGGCATGATTATGTATGTGTTTAAGGGACTCACGTTTCTCCTTAAACTTCTTTAGGTGTTTCCTAGCTTGGAAAGCTATCATCTTTGCTTGCTTTTCCCTCCTCATCCACTCATCACACTTTGCTTGTGTCCTTGACATAAGTACACAATTTTCTTTTCTTCGTTTGGCATATTTTCCTTACTCATGACTTGTTTCTCATTACAAATGGCTGCCCCACTTGATTCTTCTTCCATGGTATATGTAGAGCTTAGTTCTCTTGATTCATCTGCCTCTTTGCCTTCAACTTGTAGCTCTTTTGGTTGCTCCTTAAAATTCTACAAATCCTCATCTTGCTCTACTACTTTGAGGATTGTTTTAGACCCTTCCATACTGTTTTCATTTGTTGATAGTCCTTCCAATGGCCCTTTCTTTGGCTAGAAATTCATATTTTTATGCTGCTCCACCATTTTGAGGATTGTTTTAGACCTTTTTGTACTGCTGTCATGGTTTTTCAGCCCTTCCACTGGCCTTTCTTTTGGCTGAAAATTCATTCTTTTGTTGGAAAGGTTTTCAAACTCATTTGTAGCGTCCTTGGATGTTTTTCCTCTTGCTAGAAACCTCTTTTTTCCTGCACATTGAGGTGTGATTTTGTCACTTTTTGGATCAAATCACCAGGCTGCCATGCCTTCCTTTCTCCCTCATGCTCTCTACGAACTTTATCTCTATTTTGAAACTTCTCAATGTAATTTTCCAAAGATTGTCCTTGTTGCAGGTGGGCCAAATCATGGATATGCAAATCCAATTCTGGCTTTTCAAATTTATTAATGACTTTATTTTGGAATTCCTCATAGGTCTTGATGGTGTTGTGTCGTAGGCTTATCAACCCTTGGTGCCACCATTCATGGGAAACTCCCTCTAAATGTAAAATAATTAATGACAAGGCATTCTTCTTCTTCAATTTATTTAATAAAAAATATGTATCCACTTTATTGATCCAAACCCTAGCTGAATTACTTGTAACCCCATCAAAATTAGATAAGGTGACATTCCCTATCTCTTCATTCCACTCTCCAAGTGACATATCCATTAAATCTCATTTTCTTTCAAAAAGGAGGTGGATAAGTCATATACTCACCATATGATGCCAACAATTTAGCTTTGTATGAAGGTTGTTCCTTGTGGCTTCTTTTGGAAGAACACTAGGCTTAGGTATGGATTCCATACACACACTCACAGTGTTGCTTTCCAAATCTTGCTCTTTATTTATTTTCATATCCTTCACTATTTGGATAAATTCCCCCATCACTTCTCTCATTTGTTCTTGTGCTTGAGCTAACCTTTCAAGCCTAGTCCTACCCATATCACTAATTGACATGTAACCCTTGTTTCCCACAGCTAACCAAGAAAATTGATTTGATACCACTGTAATGTCCCTTTTGGGGATATTAGGTTAATGAGAAATTATTCTATTAAATCAATCAACAAATATGAATTTCCAGATTTATTTCAAACCCTAGCAATCTAATTTTGTAAATACAGAAGTAGGTAAACTTTAAAATCAACTCCGAACATTATATTAAATTTTTCAAAAAATAGCAGAATATATAATAATAAATTCACCAAAGAAACCAGCCAATAACTTGGTTTTTGATGAAGTGTTTGAGCTAGAAAATATTATAAAATTCAAAAAAAATAATGTGGCTAATCTATACCAACAATTGCCCTTAATAAAACCACACGCTGGGTCGTTGATCCTTCCCAGCTATTCATTGCCCTTAGAAGTGTATCTGCTGCCCTCGAAGAGACTTTTATGCCCTTAAACATCCCTATAAACTCATGTTCCACTGCTCCAAATGGTTCGCTTACTTGCAAGTGCCTTTTTGGTGTTGAAAACACCCTTCAAACTCGATTATGCTCAATACAACTCCTAAATGAAGCTGTCCTGGGTTTGAATTTTGGGTTTTCATCCTCAATTCAACTCCTTTGAAGGGTTTTTGTCTTCCAAGTACAAGCCCAATTGTTTGTGCTTAGACTTCAAGAGATTGGTTATTAAAATTAGACATGAATTCAAATGAAATACAAATCCTTTTTATATATCCACCTTTTAGTTATGAAGGAAGAGTTAGTGGATTATAAGGATATTTTGCTTTTAAAATCACTTAAGGGCTAAATAAGCCCATGACCCTTTAAAAGGTCCTAACTAAAATGCAAAGCAAATTAGTCTATTATTATTTTATTTTAAGTATTTAAAAATACTTTTTAATTTAGTAATAGTATTATTTAATTTCAAAATAAGGACATTACAGAGTCTTCTTCAAAGATTCGACCCTTTATATAGAAATAAATTGTGACAAAGTTACTCGCATCTTCTCCACACATGGTCGTAGTAACCAAAGCAAAAAGGTATATTTGGTTTTTATATGTTAGACCCCATAAGCTTTGATACCATGTGCAATTGTACAAGTAGGTCCATAATTAAACAATAATGAAATACCTATGTAGGGGACAACAAAAAATATCCTAGATTTTGGAGATGGCCAGGGGATGACTATTAAAATAATATATGAAAAATAATATTTAAATCTTTAAAATACTAATAAATTAAAAAAAATCTTAAACAAACTAAAATAAGTCAAAATTTAAAATAATAAATTACTAAATAAAACCATTGATCCTATAATATCATAATATGAAATCGTGAATTATAAATTAAGATTCTCATTAGTCAAAATTACAAAGTTTGAAGCACATTTTTAGACACTAAGTTGAGAAGAGTACATGATACATTAATATGCTAAGACTTTCTTATCAATTTTCAATGTGCCTTTTAGGATTAGGGTTTTAATTCTATGTTGTAACATAGTTACCAAGAGATAGGTACAGGGAGACTGGGATGGATATTGATATGTGATTTTAAAAAAAATAAATATAAGATGTGTTCTTGGAGATGGCTATATATATATATATATATATATATATATATATATATAATTTAGAGAAAAAATAATATGCAATGGCCATTGGACTTTTAAAAACCAATTAATATACAATTTAACTATAAGTATTATGTGACATATAAGATGATGATGATAATAATAATAATAATAATAATAATAATAATAATAATAATAATAATAATAATAATAATAATAATAATAATAGAAGTAAAAATTTAAACAAAAAGATTGCAATGATTATCATTAATTTATAAAATCTGGTGGTTGTGTTTACAACTTTTAAATGTAAAATTAAAAAATAAACAATATATTTAAAATACCATATAAATAATTTAATATAAATATATTAAAACTAAATATTGACTAGAATCTAGTAAAATAGTTTAATAGGATAACTTAATTTTGCTAAATTGCATAAAATTCTAAAACTAATATCCAAAAAGTAAAATAATTCAAGCTAAATGTTTTTCATTTACCAAAGTTATAAATAATTTAATATAAATATATTAAAACTAAATATTGACTAGAATCTAGTAAAATAATTTAATAGGATAACCTAATTTTGCTAAATTGCATAAAATTTTAAAACTACTATCCAAAAAGTAAAATAATTCAAGCTAAATGTTTGAAGGGCAATGTCGAGTTTGGTGTCATGAATTGTCATTCAAATCCACCAAAAATCACTCCATAGAAACAAAGTTAGTTTGTTTCTACTCCACGAAATTCAGGGGATGACACGTGAACCCTATTATTGACTATGTTTAGGGTTAATGATTATGTTTTTTTTAAATGTATTTTTTAAAGTATGCTTCTTAAAAAAAGGTGTTGGAGATGTCATGACATCCCCAATACTTATTTTTTGTAAGAAACATCTTGGGGATGTTCTCAAGGTGTCCCCATTTTTTAGGGGATGCCCCCTTTTTTCCATTTTGCGACATCGGGATGTTTTGCCCTTGAGATATTTGTGACATCGCTCGGACCCTTGGGGACATGTGGTAATGCATCCCAACGTAACACTGGAAAATACAAGTACTCATAGAAAACACTGTAATTGTTAGTGGTGCTAAAGACCCCTAAAGAATGATACTCCAAATAAATAGAATAGAATGAAAGAATGGATAGGTGGATAGGTGGAAGGCATTGCCTTTATATTCACCTTACCAACATCACACTTAAGGGTAGGCCGACCCAAGGTAAGGCACTAACCCCAATATAAATTATAGTTACACTTGCAAGGTACACATTACTCTATACAAGGGACATATCACAAAGCATCAAAGGGTACTGATGGTACACAACCTAATGATATGTCACAAATGTTGGTGAATCAAGGGACCATCCAAGATGGGTTTTATACCATTGTACACATCCTAAGATGTTAATGCTTTTTAAACAACCATTTTAAGCTATGGACAAAAACCAATGGCACACCACAAATGTCGGTAACTCAAGGGGACCATCCAAGATAGGGTTTACAACATTGTACACATCCTAAACTTTATGATGATTTTTAAATAGTCATTTTTAGCTAAGTTTGCAACATTATTTCCTTGGCAAGGGGATATACTAGTTTTTCAGTATTATATTTTAATATTGTCTCGAATTATAACCTGGATCCAGACATATGTTGTGTACATTTGGTTCTGCAGTAAATTTTGTAAACACTATTCATGATTAGTGTTAATAGCTTTTAACCTTTTGGTTCCCATATTGCCTCACATCAGCTATATGCTTCAATAGAAAATATTCTTAGTATGCAACTTGTTCTTGGATCGTTCTACGATGCCCATACTAAAAAATTCTTTGAAAAGTTTCACTAAGAAGATATAGTTCAATCTCAGAAAATTCTAATGATGCTATCCATGTTGGTCTTTTTACTTATATCTCAAGTGATTTGTTTATTTCTACCTCGGTGTTCTTTTTTGTCTAAAACACTTTTCAATTTTCTTATGCATTAAAACAATGTTTCTCAAGTCATTTAAAATATCCTTTATGATTTTGTCTTCTATGAGAATAATGTTAGGTCTTCTTCCTTGGTGCCATCTGCAATTTTCTACACAGGAATGAACATCATCCAATGCCCAATTGGGTAGGGCAAATCCTCTTGCTGGGTATGCAAAAGTGACAAAAACTGGGATTTATTAGGAACAAACAGTAGCAGTTATAGTGGTTTTTCTCATCCCTTTGTTATTGAAATCCCCTGGTCTTAGGGATTTCATGTAGATTAGGTGCAACTAGAATGGTAGCACATGTTGGGGGGCTGAACTACAATGCCATTGAACTCCTAACAGTCTAGATTAGAACACGAAAGATGTTAAGAAGCTTTCGCAAATGTTGTACCTTGAATGACACATGCTCAAAAACAAAAAAAGCTTGACATACATTGCCTTTGCTTGAGCTAACAAGGATATTATTCACAAACCACCTTGCACTTTCTCTATCAAAATTTGGTCTGGTGAGTTTCACCATGTTGTTGCCCTAGATCAAGCATCACACATGTACACACAAATTGAGAAAGAGAAAGGGGCATGCCTAGTAGGGGAAGGAGAAGGAGATGGAGAGTTTTATTGCAATGTGATGCATCCATTCTACACCAACGCCATTTTATCGTCACTTAGGTACTTGCACATTATGAAAAACTAAAAAAAAACTTAGATTTAAGAGAGTATCGTCACATAAATCACACATTCTTAGTAACCATTCCTGATGTTACATCCCAATTTCACCCTATAATTTTAAATTTAAATTCGTCTATTTGAAATGGTTAATAACTGATTCTTTAATGCTTTGATTTAAGCATTGTGACAAATGCTATAGGGAACAATGGTATTTATGATTTGTTTACGTGATATTACAATTGCGTTTGATTATTTTATGCAGTATAGATATATACTTGTTATTCTTGTATCATTAATAATATTTACAATGACGTGGGCTAACTACATATTTGGTATGAGATGGATGCAGGATTGATGCCACCCTCAGAGCATGACGAGGGAGAGTATCATCTAAGAGGGTAGTGTAGATGGGATGGTTGCAGTATGACAGAATAGAAATACTAGCGACCTAAATTCATACACCACTATAGTTTACCTGGTTAAATTCTTTGTATTAATATAGTTTGTTAAGTATTATGCTTAGTAATGCTAGAATAGTTGCATTAATCATATTTTGGTTTTTGCTTTAGGAAGAAATGAGTTCTTATTCTGAAATTGGTTATAGTAAATATTATGTTGTGAGATGCTTTATATGGTGCTTTATAATTGTGTCATTAATGCAGTTTTCCATAAGAAATTGAAATAATAGTATTGCTATATTTAATTTGCTAAAATAAAGATTTATGGTAATCTTAAATTATTTAGTTATATTAGACAATTTATTTAATTTGTGATATTTAATTTATTAATTATGCTAATTAATATAGGAATAAATCCTAATTAAAACACTATGATGAACATATACTTTAAAAGGCTTATTAGGAATTGATTGTTAGTAATGCATGACATTTATTGATGATTTTATTTGGAAAGGGAAGTTAAGTTACATTATTATTAACTGAAAAATAAAGGGAGATAAATTGAAAATTTATCTGATGATTATGTGTGGGATTTCTAGTTAATGAGTTAGAACAAAGCTTCAACGTTGGTTTTTAACTGGCATGCAAAAAGGGAAAGGGAAAAAAAGGGTATTAAGTAGACTTAAAAAAAAAAAGGACACATGAAAAATTCACGGGAAGAGAAGTGGGAAGTTGGAAGCAGAAAGAAAGCTTCAAAAGCAGGAAGGAAAATTTCATCAATAACAAGGGAAAAAGCATACCATTTGGGTACTATAATTATTTTTTAATAGTGTCTTTTGTATTGAAAGAATTTTGAATTATAGTGTATATTAAAATTAGGGAAAACACTGTAGAATTTGTAGAAAGCTTCAGGGAAATAGAATTTGGTAATCCCTTTAGACGCTGGGATTCTATCTACAATAACCCAAATTTTATTAATCCAAATGAAAAAAAATTACTACCCAAAATATTATTCATATTACCCAAAATATTTTATCGAAAGTAATAATAACTTTAAAGCAATAATTAAATTTAGAATTTTTTTAAATAAATATATTAAAAAAAATTAAGAAAAAATAAAGAGTGAGGCATTCATGATTAAGGCCAATCTAAATGATTTATTCTAGAAATGAATGTATACATATTATCTTTGAATTAATAAATGATTGAATGCTACATACTTATAAATGCCCGTATCTTTTAAAAAACCGAAAAAAAGGGGGGGAGGTTTGCTTCTTTCTTTTCTTGAGACTTATCCATGAAAAACGCCTTTTGTATTCTTTACTCAGCCTTAAGCGAAATTGCCGCCATTCTTTTATCTCAGCTCTTTTAAATTTTAATTGAAAAGCCTTTATACAACACTGAATTTGCCCTTATCTCCATGCCGAGACATGACATATATATATTATATATGTGCTGGAAGAGTAAAACGATCACCAATATTTGATCTCAGTCATTTTAATTAAGAGAAAAATGCATCCCAATACAGTCAAAGTTTTCAGCGGACTCTTAAAAAACTTTCATTTCTTTTTGGCCCTATAACATTAATAATGATGCCATATTAAGTCATGTTCTGTTCTTTTCTTTAACTTAGCCCCTGAGTGACGCCGTCGACCTTTAACATACACTTTTTAAATGCTATTTTTATTCTTTTTATCCATGCTGTCTAAACTCAGAGAAATTGCATCCCATCTTAATAAAGGATTTCGACGGGTTCATTTAGCTTTCGAAGTTTCCAACAACTGTAATTATGCGTAGGACTCCAAGTTTGATCAGACAATATTTATGTAAATATTTTACCTTATAAAATATTTGATATTTGGACTATGGTCGTGGTTCCTTTTGGGGAGAGTGTGCGCATTGTTTCACCTTCCTTCTACATTTACAATAATCGTCTAAGATAAGGGGATAGCTTATAGGCATTAACCATAAAAAACCGATTCTCAATAATTTCCATTGAACGATTTACAGGTTTTAGCTATGTTGCCAGAAACTAAAAACAAGAAATTGCAACAACAATGAAAACGTGATGAGAAATGATCATAAAAAAGTTGTGGATAAGAAACGTGTATATATATATATATATATATATATATATATATATATAATTATTATATATTATTGTAATATTATTTTATTATATTGGATTTTTTAATATTATCTTAATATAGTAAAATAAAATAATAAAATAATATTACAATAATATATATATATATATATAATTATTATATATTATTGTAATATTATTTTATTATATTGATTTTTTTAATATTATTTTAATATAGTTTTATATTAAAATAATATTTAGATACTATACTATATAATAATATAAAATATATTATAAAAAATAATTGCCAATGGCTCACCAGTATTTAATTCTGCCAAATGGCCTCATCATTTAAGTAAAAATCTAGAGCTTCGTGGCATTCATCGCCCATATTGATAGACATTTTTTGCATTTCTAGCAACATAGGGTTTTAGCCATTTACTCAGAGAGTTTATGGGCATCTACAAATGGGGATAGTACTAACATCATCATATGATGACTTAATATACATCTAACCGAAAGGGATGACTTCAGGGACCAACCTGTTGACCATTTTGTGAATCTTGCATGCCAAAATGGGCACCACCCCCCCTCCCCTCTTTTTTACTTTGAATCCTTGCTCTTCATGACTTTTTACCTTGAAACTAGGTCTTAACCCTTTAAAAATCAAGGAAAAAGTTGCTTTTGTGCAGGTGCAGGGGTTGTCTCATCAAGCATTGGTCTTTTTTAGCACTCACAGAGCAAATCAGGGTCTTAGAACAACATTACTTATAAGCTTTACAAGTAATAAAAAGGAGCACTTGACAAACCCGAAGGGGTCTGTGGCCAGTTCCAATGCAAGTCGGGTTTTGCAAAGTACATTACTTGCCAATTTTTATGAGTAAACGCAGTTCAGAAACTCGAAAGGATCAGAGCAGTTCAATTCAGGTTTGTGGGATTAATTGAATTATGATCTTTCATGAGTTGGAGTCATTCAAAAACTCAAAAGGGTAAGGAAGAAACAATCAGGTTTTGAGACGTTTTTACTTTAAAGTTTTTTGAGTAAGTCCTTCGGAAGAGCCCGAATTGGTCTTAGACGCTTCTTAAGGCAAATGTTTTTCCACGGAGGGCACCTGGGCGTTCTGTAGGGTCATTTTCAATTTCTCTGAAGGGTATGTGCCCTTATGGGAAGCACTTCAAAGATGAAATGGACCTTTACAAAACTTTCGAAGGGTATGTTTGAAGGTAGAATGGACCTTGCAGAGGGCTTTTCATTGGCATGAGGACCAATATAAAAGTTCCAAATGACACTTTTGGCTTGAAATGCCCTTGTGGAGGGAAACTAATTGAAGCAAGGGGCAAAGACAAGAAGCCCAAAGGGAACTTGCCCTTCAGGAAAAGTGACAAGCAGAAGGAGTTTTCCTTCGAACATTTTGTCTAAAAGAAAACAGAAGAAGGCAAGCCAAGGTCGAATTCCTTCAGACAAAATATTTGAAGGAATTCCTTCAGACATTTTGTTTGAAGAAATTTGATGGTCATAAAAAGTCCGAAGGGCAAGTGTCTTTGCAGAGGGCACTTGGTCAAAAAAGAGGACTCTTTTCATTTTTTCGAAGGGTCATTTTTAGAGTTCCCGAAGGGCACCTACCTTTGCAGAGGGTGCTTTTGGATGGGAGAAGCCTTTGCGGAGGGCACTTTAAGAAAGAGAGGATGAAGACAAAAGGGAAAAATCCAAGGCAAAGTGAAATAACAAAGTAAAAGAAAACAAGGCAGGTAACCCAGAACGCGGCCAAATAACACAATAAAGTAAAATCTCAAAATGTTCCAAGTAGCATGACAAGTCAAAGCGTAGACCTAAGGATGAACCAGACCAAGGCAAGTGACACAGGTATCGTCAGAAAGAAGAGTAAATGCACTTAGATGAAATAGTCTCTATTGAAAACCAATAAAAGAATTGGTTTTCAAACTATAGAGGAGAGCAGCCTATGTTTTCATGCTTCACCATTAGTGCACAGTTAGTTGTGCCCAACATTGAAGAGAGCATGGTCCAATCAGCACAACTTGGGGATGGCTTTGTCAGTTGATAGAAGGAGTATCCCATGCTTTTGCAGGCCCAAGACAACAAGGGCAGTGACTTGGACATATACAACATGGTTCTCCCATATGCAATTGGAAGAATACGGCAACAACACGGGCTTGTGGCCTTTGCAGAAGTGTTTAACTCAGTATGGGTTTGCATCCTTTTATTGGTCAGCTATCTATTTCCAAGTTCTCTATATATTTTTTACTTCTCATTTGAGAAAGAATCTCTCAACATTGTATGGTGAAGCCCTGAAGGAATTTACCTTGAATCAAAAGAAGCATTTTTAATCTATTTGAGCTTGCACTTTTGCATATGTCTATGATTTTATCTTTTGTTAAGTCATTTCTTTTTTATGATTTCATAAGTTTATATAACATATCTAATGTATTGTAAGTTCTTCTCTTGCAGGTCAACAAGAAGTTTCAAGCTCAGAGTATAGGCGCATGTGAATAGGGTGTCCATAGTGTGTCTTAGAACACCTCTGGTAGTTCTTCCTCCCTACATCTCCATAGGATCCCTTGTTGAAACATTGATGCAGGAAAGGTTCTCATTTGAATGAAGTGTATGCTTGCTTCTCTCTGGTGTAAAATGTATGTCAAAGCTGAGTAGACCAACCATTTTGATGCATCACTGCATTAGTTTAGGTTATGATTTTAGTATTCTCTCTTTTCATCTCCCCCATTGTTAGTAGTAAGAAATCTAGGGCCTCAAGGTGCATCAAGGGAGCTAGCCCCTAATTTAAAGATTCATCCCTCAATTTTGAAACCCACATCAAGAGGAATGTCTCCATTATGCCGCATGGAGGAAGAGAGCTGAGCCTCCCTTCAGAAGGTGCAATCTACCACGTCAATAGTTTTTGGCATGCCCTATGGGAAAAATTTCTGTGTCCTGCAAGATTTAGGATTGGTGTTGGTCTTGATATTGTTAAAAAAATTTAAAAGGAGCTATATTCAGCACCTGGTGACTCCATTCATGAACTTAGTCTTTGGTTAATGATTAGCCTGGCATCCCATGCCAAAGGTCACTACGAGATCTTCTTCTATGGGTGTCCCTTTTGAATTTGTTGAGTTGCCTTTGAACTCAATGAAAAGGCTGAGGTTTGAAAATACCCACCATTACATAGCAAGCCACTATCCTAAACCAGCCATAAGATATACCTACTCAAAGAGACCCCAGTTGAATCCTTTCATAGCCATGGTAGCCCTGGGGGCTTTCCCTTTTGTGGCCTTCAATGGTCAAAGTCCCTTGAACCTTCAACAGTATGACCCAATTCTAGGGACAACTCTTAAAAGTGTTCCTCCCTTTAATAGAGAGGGCCCAATCACTATTGCCAAGCATATTAGAAACATAGCCAACCTCTGCAACATCCATAATATCACTAAAGAAAATGTAGCCATTAGATTGCTAGCCTTGTCCTTCAAAGGGAAAGTTTTGGACTGGTATGGGACCTTGCCTATGAACTCAGTTGGCTCATGGAATGAGTTAGGGACCCTCTTGACCAATAGGTTTGGGAAAAAAGTGACCATTTGTCTCTAGCTGAGCAATTAACCACCATGAAAAGAGCCCTACATGAGTTTATGCAAGATTTTAACACTAAGTTCCAAAAGACTTGAGACAAAATCCTAATTCTTATGAGGCCAACCCTAAGCTATGCTTTTATTTACTACTTGAAGGCCTCGAATAGTGACATTGTTGTCATGATACAGTCCATGGGTTCGAACACTCTTCCCACTACTTATGAGATAGCCATAGTTGCTAAAAATTGCCTTGTTCAAGCAGGAAAGATAGCTCCTAGACCTCATATGCTACTCTTTCCTAATTTATAGCCCTCAATCTAGCTTATTGTGCCCACTCTAGCTCCTTTAATATAATCAAGAGAAGCTAACTGCTACCCCTGTAAATGATCTCCATGAAGTTAAGAGTCTGTTGCATAGTGTTACCAATGAGTTAGTTGCCCTCAAGAAATAACAAGCTCAGATTTATAGGCCAAATCAAGGCTACTAGTAGTTTGGGCAAGCAAATAAGCCTCCCTTCCAGAATTATAATCAAGGGCAAGGTCAAATTACACATGTCAAGCCTTATCAAAGCTATAATCCAAATGCCCCTTTATCTTTCAAGGATCTTGTCCCCACTCAAAATAATTTGGTGCAGGAGTAGCCCAATTATCCACCCTTGGAGCATAGGCAAGAATAGGTTGCTTATGCCAGTGAGTTACCAATCAAAGCATGACCTCACAAGGTGATTAGGCAGCCCAATTCTCAAATTTTGAGATATCAACACAACTTGGGATGGACAACAGACAAGCTCAATTTGATTTCACTCTTATGAATCACATAGAAGGAGAGATCTATGCAATCAACTATGTGGGGAGCACAAGTAATCAAAATTTTGGTGTTGCAGCCAACACCAAGTCCAAAAGGAGATCCATTGATGAAGCTCAAGCAGCCACCCAAGCAGCCACTCAAGCACCTACAACATCTCCTTCACCACAAACGAATCAAAAGTTTTCCAATTACAAGCCATCAGTTGCAGCTTTAACTCCTTAAGTTACACCACAAGTTATGAATGTTCCCAAGGAGAAATCTAAAGGGGTCAATCCTTCAATCAATGTAGTGGATCAAATGAAGAAGCTGCACATGCACATCTCATTATAGGATTCTTTATCACTGCTAGGACAAAAGGGTATACTCCAAAAGGAATTGTATGAGCTAGGTGAGCAAGTTATCCTAGCAAGAAATGATAATGTATTGATAGGAAATGGGGCTCCTCCCATGGGAGGTCAAGCAAAGAAAGATGAAAATGTCCCTCCCTTTTATTTGTCTCTGATTATTGGTAATTTCTTGGTCCACAATTGCATCGTTGATAGTGGAGCAAGCACCTCAGTTATGCCTAAATGCATAGCTAATAAGCTAGGCCTCAAGTATGAGAAAATGACCCAAGGAGTTCTATAGTTGGATGGATCACGAGCTAAGACCTTAGGAATGGCAAGAGGCTTGAATCTGACTCTCCATGTCTATTCAACCTTCTCAATTTCCCATGATGTGGTAGTGGCAAATGTTCCTCTTTACTTCGCTCTTTGCTTGTCAAGGGATTTCACATCCAAGATAGGTTGAGACTTGGCTGTCAATTGGTTTTACATGGTTTTTAGAATATGGAACTAAATTAAAGATTGAGTCGGAGCCCATCCACAAGGATCACCTAGAGCCATACTCTCCCAAAGCGGCGAATGTGAACTATGTAATCGTTGATGAAGAAGAGCTCTAGGTGGACCAATCTCCATCATCTTCCCTTCTAGGAGTTGCTGACATGCTCCTAGATGAATGGGAAAATGACAAATTTGAGCATGATTCTTACAAGTTCATTGAAGAAGCTGGTCTTGGAGTCTACTACATGCATGAGAAAGATGCTTTCATGCTGAAATTGATGAAGACAGATCAAGAGGACTGTGGTTTGTGGTAGCTATTCTTTGATGGATCTAGAAGCAAGTTGGGAGCTGGTGGTGGGGCAATGCTGGTTTCAACTTCAAAGGATAAATACTTCTCAACTTTCAGATTTCAATGCTTCTACACTTGCAATGTGGCAGAGTATGAGGCCTTTGTTCATGGCCTAGAATGGGCAAGGAAGAGAGGAATCAAGGAATTGCAAGTGTTTGGAGATAGTGAGTTGATTGTAAACCAAGTGAGAGGTCAAAGCTTGACCAAGAACTCCTTACTCAAGTCTTACAAGCACAAAGTGTGGGACCTTATGGAGAACTTCACTGCTTTTAACATCACTTTCATTTTAAGAGAGGAGAACAAGTATGTAGATAGACTAGTAGTAGTTGGTGCTCAGTTTGATATCCCAAAGGGGGTGATACAAAGCAAGAATCAACATCATTTAAAGGTGATTGTGAGGCCCTCAATACTAGATAATGTCACCAATTGGTAGTTGTTTGAATGTGAATAGCAAATAGCACTTTTTTGTAGGAATAAGGTGATTTTGCTTCCAAAAATTAGTCCAAGTTGCAGCAACAGTATGATGGGCATATTGGTCGACTAAAGACCAACAGGCTTCCCAAAGGTTTGGTAACTTTTGAGAACATTTTCAACAAAGATGACTAACTCAAGAGAGACAAAGCAAGCATGTCAACCAAGAAGGAAAATTATGAAAGGGTAGAGATCTACAAAGATAAGCTGCTTGCACTTGGAAAGGTGTGTATCAATGAGAAAAATCATGCTTTCATTATGTTATGTCAAGAGTTTGCTGATGTCTTCACTTAGGAGTATAGTAATTTGAAGGGCTTTGATCCAAACTTGGCCCAACACACCATTGAGCTGGAGGAAGGTGCCAAACACATCAAGAAAAAGTAAAAGCCAATCAATTCAAAGATTGAGCCTCTCATGAGGAAGGAACTCGCCAAATTGATCGAGTCCAGGATCATCTTCCCTATCAAACACTCTTCTTGGCTAGCCTATTTGCTCCCTACTAGGAAGAATGGAGAGGTGAGATTGTGTGTGGATTTTAGAGACCTAAATAAAGTCTCACTGAGAGATCACTATCCCCTTCCAAGTATGGAGAAAATTCTTCAAATAGTGACAGGTAGTGAAAGATTCTCTCTCCTAGATGGCTATTTCGAGTACAATAAAATATTGGTACAAGAATGTGACCAATAGAAGACAACCTTCACCACAAAGTGGGGAACATACATCTATAAGAAGATGCCATTCGGATTGTCAAATGTTGGAGCTACCTTCTAACATGCTATGGATATGGCTTTCCAAGGTTTGATCAATGACATTGTGCTGTTTTATTTTGATGATGTGATAGTCTTCTCCAAGGAGAAAAGTGAACATTTGAAGCACCTGAGGTAAATCTTTGAAAGGTGTAGAGAGTTTGGCATCTCTCTCAACCTAAAGAAATATGTGTTTGCCATCCACGAAGGCAAGCTCTTGGGCCATGTCATTTCAAAGAAAGGCCTATCCATTGATCTAAAGAGGGTGCACACCATCTTAGTATTGTCCTTGTCTAAGCACAAGAAGGGCCTACAAAGTTTCTTTGGTAAAATAAATTTCATTAGGAGATTCATTTCTAATTTTGATGAGCTTGTCAAGCCACTAACTTTTATGTTAAGGACGAGACGTTCACGTGGACAACAACAAGAAGAAAAAGCTTCGAAGGCATCAAGCAAGCTATCGCCCAAGCTCCTACCCTAGCTAATCTAAACTGCTCCAAGGGCTTCAATATATACACCTTTGGGAATGAAGATGTAATCTCTATTATGCTCATTTAAGCAAATGGTGAGAATTTAGAATAGCCTCTTGCTTTTTTCATCCATGGTTTAGAAGGCTATGAGGTTAGATACACATATATTGAGAAGAAGGTGATTGCAGTCATACAAAGTCTAAAGAAGTTCAGACATATGTTGTCTAATATAAAAATTCACATCATGGTGCCACATCCTAGTGTAAAAGACTTCTTGTTGAACTGAGACTTGAATAAGAAAAGGGTAGATTGGATCACCAAAGTAATAGAGTATGACGTAGAGATCAAGACCACCAAGTTGGTAAGAGGAAGAGGGCTATGTGAACACCTAGCTACAGACTTGAAAGAGTCAAATGAGGACATTTTGGTACTCCATGATGAACCTACAACTATTGTACCTATAGTCATGAAGAGCTAGGCATAAGACATAGTTCATTTCCTTCAAACTGGTGAGTGTCTACAAGGTCTTGATAGGACCAAGAGGAGGTATTTTAGACTCCAATCTCTTCCTTATGTTCTAGTTGATGGAGTGTTGTTCAGGAAATACTTTTTAGGGGTGCTCTTGAGATGCATTGATTCAGACCAAGTCAACAAGGTACTATCTGAGTTTCATGATGGACCAACTGGTGGCCACTTTGCTCCCAAGGCCACAACTGCAAGGATTATGAGGGATGGTTACTTTTGGCCCAATTTTTTTAAAAACACTCATGCTTGGGTGAGAAAATGTCAAAAATATGCCTTATTTGATGGGAAGCAATGGTTGGCTGCCATGCCTCTTCATCCTATTCAGGTGGAACAACCATTCATGCAATAGGGGTTGGACTTCATAAGGTTGATCAATCCTCCTTCTAGTACTGGCCACAATTGGGTTTTGATTACTACGGATAATTTCACAAGGTGGGTAGAGGCCATAACTTTGAAAGAGGTTAATAAGAGTGCAGTCCTAGACTTTTATGAAGGCATAGTGACAAGATTTGGGGTTTCAACCACAATAATTTCAGATAATGCATTGGATTTTTTAGGAATGAAGATGAGTGGACATTAAAGTATGGCATCTATCTCATCACTTCTTCCAACTACTATCCACAAGGGAATGGGCTTCCCAAGTCCACAAATAAGAATTTTATTAAGATCATAAAAAGGACAATGGAGATATATCAAAGGGCTTGGTATGCCAAGTTGAAGACAACTCTTTGGGCAGATAGGATCACTCCAGAGAGGGCGATCAAGAATTCACCATACACACTTATTTATAGAAGGGAAGCTAGACTTCCTATCTCACTTGAGTTACCAGCCTTAGATCTTGCCCATCAGCTATAATTGATGTAGAGCGACAACCTAGAAGTAAGGTATTGTGAGCTAATGGAGTTTCAAGAAGTATAGACCAAGTTAGGGATACCATGACCAGCCACCAAGTGTTATGAGAGTTGGATGGTGAAGAGCTACATATCATAGTCAATGGGATATATCTTAAGCATTGTTACTAGGTTTCTTTTGTCATATACATAGTTTCCTTATTTTTTCTCATTTTGCCTAAGTGTTGTTATGCATGTGTGTAGTGTTTTTAGCCTTTGTGTGTGTTTTTTCCTTGTTGTTTGAGGTAAAATATTTGTTGGTTCTTAGGTCCTTACAAGGCTGTTGCCAACTTTTCAAGCTGCATCTTGACTCCATGCCTAATGGACTTTTAGGCCACCTATCTTCTCAAGCATAGCAGGCATGCTTCCCCTGTGAGTCACCAATATGTTGACCATTTTGTGAATCCTACATGTCAAAATGGGCACCCCCCCCCCATTTTTTTGCCTTGAAGCGTTGTTCTTCATGACCTTTTACCCTGAAACCAGTTCTTAACCCTTTAAAAATCAAGAAAAAAGTTACTTTTGTGCAGGTGTAAGTGTTGTCTCATCAAGCATTGGTATTTTCCAACACTCACAGAGTAAATCAGGTTCTCAAAATAACATTACTTGTAAGCTTTACAAGTAATAAGCAGGAGCACTTGACAAACTCGAAGGGGTCTATGGCCAATTCCAATGCAAGTCAGGTTTTGCAAACTACTTTACTTGCTAATTTTCATGAGTAAAAGCAGTTTAGAAACTTGAAAGGGTCAGAGTAGTTCAATTCAGGGTTGTGGGATTACTTGACTTATGATCTTTCATGAGTTGGAGTCATTCACAAACCCAAAAGGGTAAGGAAGAAGCAATCGGGTTTTGAGACATCTTTACTTCAAAGCTTTTTGAGTAAGTCCTTCGGAAGAGCCCGAATTGGTCTTAGATATTTTTTAAGGCAAGTGTTTATCCATGGAGGGCACCTGGGTGTTCTATAGGGTCAATTCCAATTTCCCCGAAGGGTATGTCCCCTTGCGGGAGGCACTTCAAAGATGAAATAGACCTTTGAAAAACTTTCAAAGGGTATGTTTGAAGGTAGAATGGACCTTGAGGAGGGATTTTCATCGGCATGAGGACCAACACAAAAGTTCTGAAGGGCACTTTTGGCTTGAAATGCCCTTGTGAAGGGAAGTCAATTGAAGCAAAGGGGCAAAGACAAGAAGCTTGAAGGTAACTTGCCCTTTGGGAAAAGTGACAAGTGGAAGGAGTTTTCCTTCAGACATTTTGTTTGAAGTAAAATCGAAGAAGGCAAGCAAAAGTTGAATTCTTTCAGACATTTTGTCTGAAGAAATTTGATGATCACAGAAAGTCTGAAGGGTGTCTTTGTGTAGGGCACTTGGTAAAGAAAGAGGACTCTTTTCACTTTTTCAAAGGGTCATTTTCAGAGTTCCCAAAGGGCACTTGCCTTTACAGAAGGCACTTTTGGATGGGAGAAGCCTTTTCAGAGGGAAATTTAAGAAAGAGAGGATGAAGACAAAAGGGAAAAAGCCAAGACAAAGGGAAATAACAAAGTAAAAGAAAACAAGACAGGTAACCCAAAATGCGGCCATGCAACACAATAAAGTAAAAGCTCAAAATGGTCCAAGTAGTGTGACAAGTCAAAGTGTAGACCCAAGGATGAACCAAACCAAGGCAAGTGGCACAGGTGTCATTAGCAAGAAGAGTAAATTCACTTAGGTGAAATAGTCTCTATCAAAAACCAATAAAAGAATTGATTTTTGAACTATAGAGGAGAGTAGCCCATGTTTTCACATTTCACCATTACTACACAACCAATTGCACCCAGCATTGAAGAGAGAATGGTCCAGTAAACATAACTTGGGGATGGCTTTGTCAGTTACTAAAGGAGTATCCCATGCTTTTGCAGGCCCAGGATAGCAAGGGCTATGACTTGGACATCTACATCAAGGATCTCCCATATGAAATTGGAAGAATACGACAACAACTTGGGCTTGTGGTCTCTACAAAAGTGTTTAACTCATCATGAGTTTCCATCCCTTGATTGGTCAGCTATCTATTTCTAAGTTCTCTATATATTTGAAATTTTTCATTTGAGAAAGGATCTCTCAGTATTGTATGGTGAAGCCCTGAAGGAATTTACCTTGAATCAAAAGAAGCATTTTTACCTCCATTTAAGCTTGTAATTTTGCATATATCTATGGTTTTATCTTATGTTAAGTCATTTCCTTTTCATGTTTTCATAAGTTTATGCCAACATATCTAGTGTATTGTGATATCTTCTATTACAGGTCAACAAGAAGTGTCCAGCTCATAGTATAGGCGCATGTGAACCAATTGTCCATAGTGTGTCTTAGAACACCTCTGGTATTTCTTCTTCCTTATATCTCCATAGGATCCCCTATTGAAAATTGAGGCAGAAAAGATTCTTATTTAATAAAGTGTATGCTTGCTTCTCTCCAGTGTAAAGTGTATGCCAACATTAAGTAGACCAACCATTTTGGTGCATCATCACATTAGTTTAGGTTCTAATTTCAATATTTCTCTCTTTTTTTATCCCCCCTCTTTGTTATCAGTAGGGAATCTAGGGCCTTAAGATGCATCAAGGGGAAATCTAGAGATTCATCCCTCAAGTTTGTAACTCACAACAAGAGGAATGTCTCCATTGTGTTGCATGGAGGAAGAGAGCTGAGCCTCCCTTCAGAAGGTGAAATCTACCACATAAAATAACCCAAACTTATACAACTCAGAAATGTACAAAATTGACTATAGTATAAGTTCATTATTACAGAAATAAGCTACCATTAAATTATGTCCAACTACATCAGTTACTTGTTAACATAAGTACAATAGTGAAAGAGCAGTCAAACAGTCAACTTACCTCTTGCTGAAATCAAATGTGTATCTTTCAGAAGTAACCTTCCATAAAATTCTCATATTGATGTTAAAACAATAGTTAAGAACTAATAGCAGTTAAACTTGGTCAAATATTAGCTAAACCAAATCAATTCCTCTGTGCTGATCTCACAGGTGGCTGGGCTGACATCAAGAGTCATAAATACTGCAACCCCTCTTTGACATCCCTGCACTAGTTTTATTATGATCAATGTCTTCTTATATATCAAAAAAAGGATCTTTGGAACATGTTTTTATATTTTATTAGTTTGTGTTAATGTCATATTTACTATTAAGTTGGACTTATCAAGGTGTTTTTTATTAAATTAATTGAATGAGATATTTATTTGTATTTGCACCTTGATGGTGTTGATGCCATATCCATTTGTTATTATATTTTAGTCTTCAAATGCTATTATAATGAGGATTTATCATGTCTCAATGATGTCACTAGCTTTTCATTAAAAGCCTTTGTCGGGTTTTGATACCCTGTTTGGTGTTTGCTTACAGGCTGCTTGTGATCTTGATTGGTAATTAGTGAGATGTGGCCCTAGCTAGAGCTGCATAGGTATATGATACTATTCAAAAAATGAATTTGGCCACATAGACTAGAAAGTTAGGTCACTTGAGAGTTATTACATGATTAAATATTTATAAAGCACAGACTATGCGATTTCCATTTCATATGACTGGAAGATACACATTGTATGTGTAATTTATTCCATACACTATGATAGCATAGGTCTTCTGATTTCTCTTCTTATAAGTACACATGAGATGTATAAAATAATAAAGACATGATAGCATTCATGTACATCAATTTTTAAAGTTTGAATAGATTTTTCAATGCAATTTATAATTTTGGAGTGTTTTTTTACTTATGAAAGTATTTCTTTACCAGACTAGTGTGCTTATAACAAGATGATGTTAGAAATATTGTCATTGATGTCAAAGATCTAGTATTGGTGATAAAGGCCCCATTTTTATTTAATAGTGTTTTTAATTTTATATCTTGGCTAGTGTGTGTTAATATTTATTTAATATTAACGAATATATTTTTAGTTGCATATAAGTCAAAAGGGGGCCCATGGAGAAGTCAAAGAGTCACAGGGTAAAGATAAAAAAGAATGGGATGCATTTTCTCATGAAGAGTCATCTTGAAGAATTTCAAGAGTTATCATGTGAAGACAAAGGAGGGTATGACACATTTTTCATGAACACTTTGAGGAATATGAAAAGTCACCAAGATAAAGACAAAAGAGGAAAGGATGCATTTGCTCATGAAAGGTCACCATGTAACTTTTCAAATGAAAGGATACGAGAGGTCATGCAAGTTTTACGTCATTTTATATGAGGATTGAATGGTCATAAAAGGTGAATGCCAAAGGTAATTTATAAAGCTATAAACAAAGGCTTGAGAAGCCATTTGTAATATGCAAAAAAGTGCATGGTTTTATTTGTTTTAGAAGAGAAAAAAGTAGGAGATATTGTAGAGTTCTATCAGTTGTTGAGTAAGCAACATTGAGAGATAGTTGTGTTTTATACACAAAAGGGGTTGGTGCTGCTGTGGATTGGTGTTTACAAATCTTTGCAAGGGATTGGTGCTCTTGTGAGTTGGTAATCATAAATAGTTTTTGTGTTGGTGCTCGGCAAAGGGGTTGGTGCTCCTACAAGTTGGTGATTGTGAACTTTGTAATTTGAGTTGGTGCTCATTCATATACTTGAGATTGTTTTTCATAATTTTTTTCACTTTAGATTTCCATGTAAAAATCTAGTGTCTCTCTCTCTTTCTTATGTGGTGCATATTATTGTTTCAATTTTATTGAATATCTTGAATGTGTGATTAAGTGGTTAAATAAAAATATTAGATTAAGTAAAAGATATATAATATACTGATTCACCCCCCCTCTTAGTATATTTTGTACTTAACAATTGGTATCAGAGCAGGGTTATTTTGAAAAAGTTTAAAGGGTTGAAAGTAGATTGGAGAAAGCACGATCGCTAAATCACATAAAGGTTTTTCTATAAATAAGACACCTTTGTTTGATGGGACAAATTATGTTTTCTGGAGCATAAGGATGAGGACTTATCTGATGGCCCTTGGATTCAAAATTTGGCAAGTAGTGGTGGAGGAATATGAAGAGCCACAAACACTTGTAACTACTCTGATGGAAAAGAAGGCAAGTGAAAATAATGTTAAAACTTTAAATTCTATTTTATGTGGTTTATGTGAATCAAAATTTTGTAAAATTTATGCAATATAAAATTGCTCATGAAACTTGGGTAAAACTTGAGAATATTTACAAAGGCGATGAAAAAGTTTAGCAAACTAAGCTTGAGACTTTCAAAAGATAGTTTGAGAGTTTGAATATGGAAGAGGAAGAAAATATAACAAGTTATCATTTGCAGGTTGATCAAATAGTTAATCAGATTCAAGGTTTTGGAGAAAAGTTAAAAGAATCAATTGTGGTAAAAAAAGTTTTGTGGTCTCTACCATTTAGATATGATGCAAAAGTTTTGACCTTTGAAGAGATGAAGAACTTAGCCAAACTAAAGATAGATGAGCTACATGGTATTCTTATGGCATATGAGATGCATATTGAATAAGAAAAACTCTCAAAAAGAGAAGTTGCTTTCAATACATCAAAAAAAGAGAAGGCTAAGATTCAAGAGTCAAGTGATAGTTCTAACGATGATGAAAATGAGAATGGAGATCTATTCATTTATACGCCAAAAAAAGGCATAGGTAAATATCAAGGAAAATTACCTTTTAAATGTTTTAATTGGGCAAAAAATAGATATTTTGTAGCTAAGTGATCAGATAAAGGTAATGGTGAAAATGAAGAAGGAAAGTCTACATACAAGAATAATTTCAAAAGAAAATTCAAGAAGGGTTTCAAGAAGAGTTTGTATTCTAAAGATCTAGCTCAACTAAAGATAGTGGAGTCAATGATTCAAAAGAAGAAGAGATTCTATCTATTGCCATACATAAAGATGCCTTTGAAAGTAAAAATATAGATGATAAAAAAGAATAAGATGAAGCTGAAGTGAATTTTGAAAGAGAACTCGTTTGTGCCTTAGAAGAGTTAAAAGGTCTTGAGAAGAAGAATCGAAGATTAAAGCTCTAGATTAAAAAAAATAAAAAGGAGTCAAAGAAAACAATTGAAGATCTGCAAGTACACTTTGAAGAAGCCAAGAAGAATGAAAAAGATATAATGACATAGTTGCAAATAGTAAGTGAAGAATGTGAAAGCTATGTTATTGAAATTACTTCTTTAAAAATAGATCTTGAGAAAAAAATAAAGCAATCAATAATAAAGCAGTTAATGATTCAAAATTTGAGAATATCACTAATATGTTGAATAAGATAATAGAAAGTCAAAGGTCAATGTTAGATAAGAAAGGTATCAGATTTAAAAAAGAGAAAGGGGAGGCCACAGATAAGGTTAACATAGAAAAATAAAAGAGCTATGCTAAAGTTTTTACAAATAAGAAAATAAAAAGGAAAAAGTTAAGAATATAGAGGACATCTCAAACAAAGAAGGCTACAAGGAACAGAGTTACAAAAAAAAATTATGTCAGAGATACACAAATATGTCTTATTTTTATATTTACTCTTTTTATTGTAATAGATATGGTCACAAAAAAATAGAATGTTAAAAAAAAGCTAATAATTTAAAAAATAAGGAGAAGAAAACTCATGCAGAGTCAAGCAGAAGCCATAACTCTTTTGTTCCTCTATCAACGTCTAATGAAGAGGCCATAATATGTTACAAGTGCGGTAAATTCAGATGTATAACTTGGCATTGTAGAAGCGTGTTTGAGTTAGTCAAGAAGGACCAGAGTTTCAAGGCTCCATTCATCGAGAAAAAAGTTTAGACAGGTTCATGGTAGAAAAAACAACCTAAAAAGTCTATGTTGGTCTAGACAACTTTGCATGTAAAAAATGAAGAAAATCCATGGTTCATTGATAGTGGATGTTTGAGGTACATGATAGGAGATGAGTAATTTCATAACCTTGAAGAAGATAAATGGTGGCTTAGTGAATTTTGAAGATAATACTACGGCCAGAATTGTTCAAAAAGGCACACTAAGTTTGGCTATTGGTAGAACTAAAATTGAAAATATTTTGTATGTAGGTCTTAAGCATAATTTTTTGAGTGTAAATTAAATGTGTGATCAGGGGCGCACACTAAAGTTTTATGAAAAAAGTTATGAAATTAGGAGAAATATTCAAATGTGTTAGTTGCAGATGCTCAGAGAATAGACAATAATTTGTATATGTTATCAGACATCAAAGGTCAAAGATGTTTAATTTAGATTAAATAAAGTTAGATATGACATAGGATAATGGGACACATAAATTTTGATAATCTTGTCAACATTAACAAGAAGAAGGCAGTCAAAAATCTTTCAAAGATTACAAAACCATCATACTCGCTTTGTGAACCTTGTCAGCATGGAAAGCAGGCTAGAAGGTGGTTCAAAACAAAAGAGTACTCGACCACTCAGATGTTAGAGCTTGTTCACACTAATTTGTGTGGACTTATGAGAACTCAAAGTACTCAAGGTGAGAAATATTTAATGTTGCTTATTGATGATTTTTTATGTATAACTTGGATAATATTTAAAAAAAATCAGAAGCTTTCAGATATTTCAAAGCATTCAAATAATTAGTTGAAAATGAAATTGGTTTGAATATTAAGTTTCTAAGATCAAATTGAGGAAGAGAATTCATGTCAGATCAATTTATTGAGTTTTGTGAAGACCATGGAATAAAGAGACATTATTCAACAACCAAAACTCCACAATGAAATGAAGTAGTTGAATAGAGAAACATAATAGTTCAAGAGATGGAAAAGATAATTCTAAATGAATCCAAGATACTAGATAAATAGTAGAGAGAGGTAGTTGCTACAGAAGTGCATATTTAAAACAAAATATTTTGAGAGTCAATAGTGACAAGACTCCTTATGAGTTATAGAAAGACAAACTAGCAACAGTTGATTATTTCAAAGTTTTTGGCAGTAGATGCTTCATAAAGAGAACCGATGAAAAATTGAATAAATTTGAATCTAGAGCAGATGAAGGTATATTTATTTGTTATTCTTGAAAAATTAAAACTTATAAATATTATAACAAAAGAACTAAAAAAATAGTTGAAAATGCAAGTGTCAGGATGGGAGCACAAAGAATCAGTGATCCAATAGACATTCTTGAAATCATTGAAGAGGAAGATTTTGGAGAATCAAATGAAGATGAGAAGAAAAAAAATGACACCAAAACTCCATCCAAATATATATAGAGAAATCATAATAAAAGTGACATCATCAGGGACATAAATGAAAAAATTCACACCAAAAGAATAGTGATAAGTGAATTTGAGCAAGTTAATTTCTCTTTGTTATCCAAAATTCAGCCTAAAACTTTTTTAAAAGCTAGACATGATAAGCATTGGGTTAAGGTAATGGATGAAAAATTAAATTGGATAGAAAAAAATATACTTAGAAATTAGTGCCTAGACCAAAATATCACAATGTAAAAGGAATAAAATGGGTTTACAGGAATAAGTTGAATGAAAATAGAGAAGTGACCAAAAATAAAGCAAGATTAGTATGTAAAAGATATGCTTAGATTGAGGGAATAGATTTTGAAGAAATTTTTATACCAGTGGCAAGACTAAAAGTTATTATAATGTTTCTTGCATATGCAATGTTTAAAATTTTCAAAGTGTTTTAGATGGATGTCAAATCTACTTTTTTAAACATGAATCTAGAAGAAGAGGTCTACATTGAGCAACTTAAGGGATTTATTCTCTCAAATATTAGTAGCCATGTATGTAGATTGAGGAAAACACTGTATGGATTGAAACAAGCTCCCAAAGGTTGATATCCAAGACTTGATAAGTACCTGCAGGATCAAAGTTTCAAGAGACTATTTACTAATAGTAATCTCTACATCAAAATAAAAGGTGAGCATCAATTGATTATTTTGATATATGTTGATGACATCATTTTTAGAGGAAACATTGAAAAGATGACAAAATATTTTTTTGATAATATGCAAAAAGAATTTAAAACGTCTATGCCTGAAGAATTGTCATTTTTCTTAGCGTTACAAATATTTTAGTCAAATAAAAAAAATTTCATGTCTCAAAATAAATATGCCAAGGAAATATTAAAAAATTTTGGTTTTGAGGATTGTGCACCAGTTGACACACCAATGAGTACAAGAAATAAGGTGAGCAAGGATGAAAATTCACTTGTTGTAGATCAATCTTTGTATAGATCTATGATTGGTAGTCTTTTATACTTGACAACATCGAGACCAAACCTCATGCATACAGTAGATATGGTTGTAAGATATTAGTCAACTCCAAAAGATAGTGATGTTCAGTTGGTGAAGAGAATATTCAGATATATCAAGGGGAACTTGGATTATAGATTTTTGTATTCCACAGGTAGAGATTTCACTTTGGTTGCTTATATAGATTCAGATTGGATAGATTGCTTGGATGACAAAAAGAGTACAAGTGGAGGAACTTTATTTCTCGGTGACAGCTTAGTATTATGGCTAAGCAAAAAACAAAATTTAGTATTACTTTCTAAAATGGAGGCAAAATATATTACAACGATATTGTGTTGTACTCAAGTGCTTTGGATGAAGCAAACTTTGGAAGATATCAAGGTAAAATATGAACCTATTTCTATTTTTTGTGACAACACAAGTACTAGTAATATTTTGAATAATCCAATGATGCATTCAAGAACAAAATATATTCCCATCAGATATCACTTCTTGAGAGAGCAGGTTGTAGATCAACAAGTTAAGATAGAATATATCAGTACTACAAAGCATATTACAGATATTTTTACAAAAGCATTGCCAAAAGACACATTTGAGTAGCTGCAAAAGAAGTTGGGAGTAATTTCTTTTACTTTTTTCCATTGAGGATCATAATCAGTTGAGAGGGATCTAAGTGTTAGCTTTAGGATAGGCCCTTTGCCATCGATGTCAAAGGGGGAGAAGAACAGATACAAATGCAAAAATAGCTACAAAAATAGGTATAGGTTGCTACAGTAAGAGGGAGTTAATGTATATTTTTTAGATGCCAATTTGTATAGGTTGACATGTGTAGTGTAGGTTTAAAGATGTGGTAGTTCTAGTTTGAGGTTGCCATCAATGATAAAGGGGGAGATTGTTGAAAATATTGTCATTGATGTCAAAAGTCTAGTATTGGTGATAAAGACCCCATTTGCATTTAATTGTGTTTTTAATATTCATATCTTGGCTAATGTGTGTAAATATTTATTTAATATTAACAAATATATTTTTGGTTGCATATAAGTAAAAATAGGGCTCATGGAGAAGTCAAAGAGTCACGGGGTAAATACAAAAGAGCAATGGGACACATTTTCTCATGAAGAGTCATCTTGAGGAATTCCAAAAGTCACCATGTGAAGACAAAAGTGGGTATGGTGCATTTTTTTATGGACACATTGAGGAGTACAAAAAGTTATCAAGATAAAGACAAAAGAGGAAAGGATACATTTACTCATGAAGGGTCACCATGTGACTTTTCAAATAAAAGGATACGAAGGGTTATGCAAGTTTGGTGCCATTTTCCATGAGGATTGAAGGGTCATAAAGGGTGAATGCCAAAGGTCATTTAGAAAACTATAAATAAAAGTTTGAGAAGCCATTTGTAATATGCAAGAGAGTGCATGGTTTGTATTTATTTTAGAGGACAGAAAAGTAAGAGATATTGTAGAGTTATATCATTTGTTGAGTAAGTAACATTGA